>JAMQGT020015231.1:0-217804 GCA_024447675.2 Pterophyllum scalare | reverse complement strand
ATGTACTGTACTTGGTTCAGTTAGTATTGCTACACAGACGAGGGCCCTCAGTCATGAGGGATGCCCGCTGCAACATCTCCACATAGCCAGCTGCTGTTTGACACCCTTGCACAACCTGAAGCTCCATTGTTCCATTGCAGGAAAACGCACCCCAAATCATGATGCCCCCCCCTCCCCTCCATTGGGCCATGTAGAAAACATCTCAGGTGGGATCTCCTTGTCATGCCAGTAACGTTGGAAGCCATCAGGACCATCAAGGTTAAATTTTTTCTCATCAGAGAAGACAACTTTCTTCCACCTTTCAATGTCCCATGTCTGGTGCACCCTTGCAAAGTCCAAACAGGCAATTTTTTGGCATTGAAGAAGACGTGGCTTTTGAAGACGTTTTTTTGTTTCTGAAGCCTTCCCTCGCAGATGCCATCTGATGGTCATTGGGCTGCAGTCGTCCCGTGTCTTGACGGACAGCCAATCAGATCCTGCGGTTCAGCGCTGGTGAAATGTTTTTGGGTCTACTACTTGACTTTTTTGTTCCATTACCTTCAGGATCATTAAAAAATGCAAAATGACTCTTACTGCGTCCAACCTCAGCAGCGATGGCACATTGTGAGAGGCCTTGCTTATGCAGCTCTACAATCCTACCACGTTCAAAGTCAGTGAGCTTTTTTGCTTTTGCCATCAGGAGGTCTTGACAGTGTAGAGACTTGACAGAAAATGACATGGAATCCGGATTTTTGCACAGCTTTAGGCTTTTAAAGGCTTTGGTCTTAAACTTTTGATCAGCTGAAAAAATCATGTTTGAGTGTAAATGCAGTTTTCAATAAATTCCCTCCTCAAAAGTTTTTGTCTCTTGTGCCGATTTCTTCTTTTAGCATCGTGAAGCTCTACTTAGAACCTTCTTAAGATCCAATAGTGCAAAATGCAAATTCTTTTTAACTGGTCTTAAGATTTTGCTAAGGAGTGTATTAGAAGTGACTAGACACTGCTCACACAGTTAATCACAAATAAGTTGTGCTGGGGGAAAAAAGCTGTAATGCTTTATCGCTTATTCCACTCTAAATGGGATGATAATTTATGAATTGAGCACCACTTTAGCTCAAAGAAGAGCAGAAACTCTCAATCGAATCAATTTCATCAGAAAACTGTTTACTGAAATCAGAGATGAAGTGGGTCATTTTCTCACAGGCCTCCGTAAAACTATACTTACGAGAATGCAAGCCACAGATAAAAACGTGAAAATGAAAATGTCCTCATCGCTCAAACCATCATCTAACTTTAACCATGGCAATCTAAGAAGTGGAAGAGGAGGCACAAAGAAATTAATAAACAGTTAGAGACCAAAAGGAGGCCTCACCCATCTTTTCAACGATGTCTGGAGGGAACACTCGGGAGGCGAAGGCCCTGCGGAAGATGTCAGAAAACTCCTTGTCGAGGCCGCCAATACCCATCTTCTCAAAGTTCCAGTCTGGGCTGATAATGGACTGGCGCGACTCTCGGGTCCTAGATTTCCCTGGATAATCAAAGAAAAACAAATTTCACTCCCTACTATTATGTGTACAACACTACACTTCCCTCTTTCTTCTTCTTATCATCTTTGATGCTGCAAACTTTATTTTGACATCTAATAAAGTTCATTTGAGGCTTAAAAAGGTCACTTTAAACTGTCATTGAGAAGGTTTATATTTCTGTAATTAATGTTAATGTATTGCAGCAATGACATAAAGGTAAACTGCATGTGAGGCAGCCAATGGCCCATCAGAATGTCTGCCAAAACCCAGAAGTGTGTGTAGTGTGCCCCCTTGTGGTACTTTAGATATATATATGTAATGTAACAGGTGTAACAGGTGTGGTGGTTATAGTAGTCAAAACTGCGCTGGTTGTTAAGTTTAGGTTGTTACTTGAGAATAAGAGAATGTGTGAAAGTCCGGCTGACACTCACCAGCCAGGACTACAGACGAGCTCTCTGACTTCTCAAAAATCACCTGACTGTTTGCCAGCAACAAACCGATGTCAATCTCAAGAAAGAAGCAAAAGTAAGATGATATTTAAGTTTGAGACACAGTAAAATTAGCTAACTTGAGACATTCGGCTTCAGCAGAATGTAAGCGCCGGGGAACGGCTTACAGTAACACCTACCATAATATATGCAAAACCATTTCAATGTACAAAGAGTAGGCACGATGAGGTGTGAACATACCTTCTGTTTCTTCCCAGAAATGTTTCCTCCCATCAGGATGCTGGGGTCCATGGCCTCCATGTATTTAACCAGCAAGCTGAAAAGCTTATCACAGTAGCTCAACACAAGCTGTTTAAACAAAGGAGATAACAACCACAAGCGCACATTCAAGTGGTTTAAAGAAACCATTTTAACACATTTTCTCTTAAATTTGTGTATGAACAGGTGCTACTCAGTTTAAATTAAAAATGAAACCGTTTTTAATGACAGTATTCAAAGTCGCACACAGTTAAGCATTAAAGCCAAAAGCACCTGCTGGCCAACACTGAAGGCCTGGTTGTTGAATTTCTCGAGGAACTCTGTGGCCATCATGTCTGTGTCATAGGCCCTGGTGTCTGCCTGCTTCTTCTGCAGGAAGTCGATTTCCACTGTCATGGTGCTTATGCACTGTTTGGTCTTGTCAAACGTGTAATTTGATACTGGGGGGAGCAAAAGAAAGAAGGAAGCATCTCTTGTTAACCTGGATTCCTTCTCATTGGACAGTCTGCATGCCGTAGATTCTGCTGACTTCCACGGCCTGCTGCAGTGTTATGTAAGGGAAATTAAAGCTGACACTGTAGTTGGTTTCATCAAGCTGAAAACACATTAACATAAACCATCTTCACACATTAGACAATGTCGGGGGAATCAGGTTGAGACTGTGTCCAAACAGTCAATACAATAACAATGAGAGACTGACACAACATAACTGGAATAACTGATAACGCTGTAACTAAACACATAAACACCAACACGAACACTCCCGTGAGCCTTTGCTCTGACGGCGCCTCCCCTTGACTGCCACTATAGCTTAAAGTACGTTGGCTGGGTGCGCTGTCGCTAGTCCTGTCTGCATCATATTTGGAGTGTGCGATGCAGACTACAATACAATAAACACTCTAAACCTTTGCACGCTGCAGGCACCAGGCTACTAGTATTGTTATTTTATTAAATGGTTATTTAGGAGTGTTTGGAAGTTGATTTAAACATGGTAGTCGATTTGAAGTGTTGTAGCGACACCCTATAATCAACTTTATCCAGCTGTCAGCTATTGAGTTGCGTCTGTTGAAGAAAAACTGTGCAGAAATGTTTCATTAAGACTTAGAATCTCTGTTAATGATGAAAAAGAACAGAAGTCTGGTTAATGGCTGAAGTACTGTGTCATTTTGACTGGCAAACAGAAAGTATTTTACTAAGGTATACCCAGCACTGAGACACCGTGTCAGCCTGTGTGATATTCTGTTCTGACATTGAATCAAACTTTGGAGCAAAGCTGTGTGGAACTTCTAAAGTGGTCAGAAAAAGGATGAGCTTCTGCAGCTATAACGTTTTCACCAAACTGACAGGTTTTATCACGCTCAGTGAAACAGCATCGGCGCTAAAACAGAAACTAGTATTACACGTTTAATTTTCAAAGCTGCTTAAAAACTGTCAGACTCGTACAATAGGTGAATATGTGAGTAAATAGCTGTTTGAGTAGGTATCGGTGAAACACATAATAAAGTAGCCAGGATGGCTGCTGTTTATGATAGACTACAAGTCTTTGTTTAAGGAGCCTAACGGCTATCGTGAAACATGCTGTTGTTTGGGGTAAAAAGGGGGTATTTGTTTTAAAAAGAAGTGTTATGGCTCCCTGGAACCCGCCTGCTACGCCGTTGAGGCTGACATCGTTTAAAAGACCAACTGTGTGACTGTCTCATAAATAAAATATCAGAATTAATGCAATAATAGATTAGGAAATATACACTAGCATCAGCCTATTCTTACTAGCCAGGTTTGTAACAATGAATCCACACAACAAAAAGCTGATCACTCGGCCGACGGTCCGTGCTTTAACATGGGAACAAGTGTTGTACTACTCATCATTGTGTGCCCTACATTTTAAAAACCTACTTTAATTAAAGATCATTAATAAATATTTATTAATGATAAATAAATATTTTATTTTCAATCACATCTGTTAGGAAAGGCCACCATAGTTATGCTACTAAGGTTTAGGGTTGCAGTGCACATGCAAAAATGGTTATCATATCACTTAACAAAGCTGTTATTTGAAGGAAACACAGAGTTTCCAATAGACACACCCACCACGCAAAGAACAATATTAAGATTTATTTAGGGTCACGTTTTTGACAGAAGTTAGGCTCTCCTCTGTGCCATCTAGATCTTTAGCTTCAATGTTACCCTCTCTTACAAACACTAGTTCCAAAGGATTTAACATGCCTGCTGACATTAGTGTTGTACACCACCAGCCACTGTTTTTAATGACTAAAAAAGATGAGCTTAGAGAAACTAAAAGCCCATTTTGAACTAGAGACTAGGTTTAACTCTGGAGGGACCGTAACTCTAAACACTGTTCCTTTAAAAACGCAGATGAACACAGTTTTCAACGTGAATCCATGTGTAAATGTATCCGACATCATTACAGCTGTTCCTCATAACCTGTGAACTTTTCAGTCTGTCATGTCATTATTTTTTATTTTATTTAACAGCATCTGTTTGGAAAGGCTGGGACACTAAATAAAATGTAAATACAAACAGAATCATGATGTGCAAAAGCAGAAGTCAAGCTGCCATGTTTTAAAGAGGAGGCTTTCTCCTGGCAACACTTCCAAACAAGCCATCCCTGTTCAGCCTTTTTCCAATTCTACTGCCAGCAATTTGAACATTTCACATGCTGACTGAGCCTGTACACTCTGAGATGGGTTTTTGCAGTTTCTCTGAGACCTGCACGGTCTGACCTTGAGGTGAATATGCTGGATTCTCCTGGTAAGATTGGCAACTGCTCAGAATGTTTCCCACTTTTGAATAATCTTCATCACTGGAATGACCTTGTAACCCTTCGCAGACTGACGACTTTCCTCTGTGGCCTTCTGTTAACACACACCTGAATGGTCCAGACCAGCACACTGACAGATTGTTTGCTTCGATGGGGGTGGTCAGGATTGCTGACAATCAATTAATCGAGTTCATGTGATTAGCAGATCACATCTATTATTTAACTTCTTAATTCCTAAGGAGCAGTAAGGGTGTACTAAATTTTTCATGTACTGCTTCTGCACTGGGCTCAGTTTTTGTTAAATAACTAATGACACTGTGTAATATGTCATGTTTTGGAGCTCATCTGAGATTGTCTTTACCTCATCAGGTTATTTTTATTTATGTCCTGATAAGTAAAACCTTAGAATTTAAAGAGGTGTACTTTCTTTTTACCACAATCTCTCTATATCTCATCTATAGTCTGATTATACTCAGTTAAAGGAAACATATCATGCAAAATCCACTTTTTTAGCCCTTAAATACATTTTTTGTGTACTTTGAGTGTGTAGGAGTGCAGGAAATTTAAATGCATTCTCTCCGGTGTGCCGCGTAGATATCTTTATATTCTTTTTGGGTCATAATTTTCAGTCTGCTGAGTTTTCTCTATTCACCGTTACGTTTTTACATTTTTGTCATTCACATTTAAAGACACCGCACCAAAACCGCACGTCAAAAAAGGTGTAAACGAGGGGTCTGTGGAGCTGCAATAACAAGGAATTCAGACCAAAGCATTGCAGTTCTACTTTATATGGACCACAAGTGAATGACTTATATATGAAAAGGAAGGATTTCAAAGCATGCTATGTGCCCTTTAAATGCTAACTTAACAACGGAGTCAGAGCTCATTAGTACACGTAGACAGGTAACCACATCAGCTGTGCTTTGTTATCAGGCTGCAGTTCCTTCAGCCACAGCGGGCAGCTCTGAATTAGATGATCCATCATTCCCTTTCACTTTAAACTGAATGTTTTCAAACTCCTGCTAATGGCTCATTATGGAAACGAGATATTCTGTAAGTAGCTTGCTTCTACAGCCTGGTGATATTTCCACTGCTGCCAGGTAATTAGGAAAATTACACCCACAATTGGCCCACATTAATCATATCAGGGTTACTAGAAGATCCTGCTCCCACACTTCTATTCATTATGAAAATGATTTAAATGATTAAATACATGGCAGGTTTAAATAGCAAGACGGTGATTGTTCCTTTGATCAGAGATAAAACGAGTAAGGGTTTTGCTGCTATTCAAGGGGATGTCAGATTTTATAACTATATAATGGTATTTTTTGAAAATAGAAAGTAAGAGGCATCATTTTGGCCTAAGGGAGCTAAGTAAAGAAAAGGTGTTGTCTTTCACTGGGTGCTGACCGGGCTCTGTGACAGATCTGCAGAGGCAACACCTACTCACATTATTAAACTGTCTTTCAATCAGCTCGGCAAATCGTATTCTCTCAACCCCTCTTGGAACTTGAATAGCTATGCCCCCCTAACCTCGCATTCAATTAGCGATATTTATGACATCAGAAGTCAGCGCAGTCAGAAAGTCCGCAGTCAGTTGCACACAAGCCACCTCAAAGCTCCTTCAAAGTTTAGTGCTAGTGCTCCTTCTATGAGAGAAATACTGAAACTGACAATCCCAGCTATCATAGGGCGAGAGACGGGGTACACCCTGTACAGGTCGCCAGCCTGTCGCAGGGCCAACACAGGTCCCTGCTATGGGCAATCTAGAATCACCAATTAACCTAACCCCACTAACTGCTGTCTTTGTGGGTGGAAACTGGAGTTCTGGAGTACCCGGAGAAAACCCACATGGGGAGAACATCCCAACTCCACCCAGAAAGGCCCCGGCCGAGGTGGATTCAAACCCAGGACCTTCTTGCTGTGAGGCAACAACGCTAACCACCGTGCCATCTTGCTGCCCTAGCTGGCTGGTTTTGTGGTGGGGGTTAACAGAGAGCACTGCACAGGTTTTGAATTCATTTTGTTCTGCTGCCCCCAAGTGGCCAAAAGTGAGAAGCTTTAAATAAAAATGCATCAAGAATATTAAACCTTCAGCTCACCTTCAACCTCTTGTCCAATTATTATGCCTGCCCATTTTCTCTGTGAACAAACAGAAGTGACTGATTTAGTTCCATTTCCTCAGAAAAAGGACACATTACAGCAATGAACTTGTTACCATTTAGCTGTCAATAAGGAAATAACATTTTCTATAAAGCTACAACACAGAGGACAGCTACACTTCACATTAACATCACTACACATTTCACAGTGCAACACTCCTCTACAACATGGTCTTATTTCACAGAGGTCCACAGAAATATATCATTCATGTCTCTGATGGGCAACTGACTATTTTTATTTAAGCCCAGTTATTAGATTTTAATTGGAATTGGTTTCCATGTCTTATATGGGTCATTCAGTAAGTATAATTCTTGTGGCAAAAATAAGACCATCTTGAGGAGGTTGCAGTAGTACCTGTGCGCGGTTGCGGCTGCCGAGTTTACAGACGGAGGAAGAGCAGGCAGAGACAGGCAAGGCAAAAAGAGGGAACAAAGCAGGAACAGACAGATTGAGACAAAAAGATCCCTGCAAAGAGCTCTCATCTACCACGCAGGACAGCTTACAAGTTGTCAGAATATCAGCTCACAAACTGCTACACAACAATGTGCTTTGTGTTAGGTGTTGCATTACTTAACAGTTTCTTCAGTAAAGCCGTTTCACCGAGTTTCCTGAAAACTACAGCAGCTGCTGACAGAGAAAACTGCTGCTTTTAAATATGTCCTGCATTTTACAGTAGATCACTCTGACCACTGCTTTTGCTGAAAGTACAGGAGATAGTCACGTGAAAAAGAAAGTGCACCCACTGTCAATTCTAATGTTTAACATTTCAGGATGTAATAATTATCTAGTCACAAAAGCAGGTCTTAAAATTGGGTAAATACAACCTCAGGTGAGCAGCGGCACATAATATATCACACTGTGCCCTTATTTAACAGAAGCAGTGTGTGAGAGCGCAGATTCAGGCTGTTTGGAAATAGACTTCTACCCCTTCCCAGATTGATGGGCAGCAAAAATTGCTTCTCAAAGATCACTGCTGATGTTTTTCCTCTGTGGCCTTGTGATAACGCATAACTGAGCTCTGGCTGCTTCAGTACTTCATTTTTCACACGCTGCTTCTGCATTTGGCTCAGTTTTGATGGCACAGCGTCATATGTAATGTTTTGTAGCTCATCTGAGGTTTATTTACCTAATTTTGAGAGCTGCTAAGGACCAGGTATGTAAAACCTTAGATTTTAAAGAGGGTGGCCATTCTTTTCAGCGTGACTGTATTTGCAGGAAATGCATCAAGTAACCAAGTAATCCATGACAAGTTTCAGAAGCTCTCAAACGTCTGAGCCTACCTGTGCCTGACTGAAGGCGATGGTGTTGATGTTCACACTGGCATGTGTCTTCACAGTGAACACATATTTGTGGGCTGAATTGCGCACAATCACGTGCCTGCATTGAGATGAAAAATCAGAAGGAAAGAATTTGGTGCGGTGAGCGACTGTTGAGCCAAATTTAAGATTATGATTATGAATATATGACAGTAACATCGGTGTGTGCACTTTTTTAACTTTATTACTTTATTATAAATTGCATATTCATACTATTTTCCAGATAATTTACCTCGACTGGAGTCATAAATGAATATAGAGACAAAGAAGGATTACTATGAAGTCATTCATGTAAAATGTTTTCTCTTGATAAATATAGAAATTTATATTACAATGTAATGTGTTTGACTACCATGCATAGAGGCTCTCATCCAACGCTGAACATTTTTATGGTATTTGTAAGTCATAAAAAAATTTCAGATATGGCGAGCAATCTTTCTAAAGACTGTACTTACAATCTGATTTCTGGGTTTACAAAACAAACCAACTGAAGGGAGAATTATTAAGAACCCTCTCTGAACTTTATCAGCCGGATCTCCTTTGAAAAAGACATTCAAATCTTATTAAATAAATAAAAACTAAAAAAATAAATCTATATTGTGAGAATGAAAGTTCATTCTTGTACTTGTAAATGGTCATTTAACAAAGTAACAGCAGCAGTTCACATCTAATTTACCTTTAGCTGCATCTTATGGTATTTATCAGACCTGTAAGTCTCCATGACGGCGCAAACGCCACAGATATACAAACATCCATCCCATAATGGGTCTGTTGGTAAAATTTATTCCATCTGCTACGATATCTGCAATCACACATCTGACCATCAGCCTACACATAAACAACCCAACTTGACAAACACACAGTTTGGGTAGATGCACATCAAAAATCCAACTGACTGTTCAGAGGGTCGATCCTTGTCGTTGACGACGGCACAGTTGGTGAGCGACAATTCGTCTGACGGGCATCGAGCCGCCTGCATCACCTGAGCACAGAAAAAAAGTGACTCCACTTAAAAAGAGAAAACATTTCTCAGGTCATCTCTTTGAGGTGCTTGTTTTGTGTACTTTTAGAAAACCTCAGGGCACAAATTGTAATGTCGGTCATCTCAGTCATACATGAGAAAGAAACACAGATCATCATCACACGTGGCCAGAAAAAGACAACAAAATAACTATTATTTTGCAACTCTAATTTGAATGATGTTGAGTTTTGAAAACCAATGCTGTTAATTTAAAAGGATTTTTTTTTTTAAATAGGTGTCCTTAAATGTTTTAATGTACAGTACATAACCTGCTATTTCCACTCTAAAGTGGGATTTGGGAACCCAAGACTGGGTGTAGAGGTGCATCATGGGGAAATGAAACAACTTCCAAAAAGTGGCATAATGATTTGTGCCATTTCCTGCTCTCTGTGAATTTAGACAACTGAATTCAACAATATAAGCAGATGTTATATGTGCTGTCATGGCTGTATTCCAACCCTTAAACAGGGTAAAGGTGGTGTAAAAGCTGGAGCTTGATGAGTCAAACTAAATAGCATCATCAGCTGAAATTTAAATTGATGACTGCTCTGCTCCAGCAGTTTTCAACCTTTTTAGGCAGGGGTGCCCACACTTTCTCAGCTGGCGAGCTAGTGTGGGTGGTAACGAAACGGATGGGTGACAGTTTATCATCCATCTTCTACTTCTTTAAAATGCCGTGCGATCTTCATTGGGAGTTCCGTGCGATCTACCTGCACTCCTCTTGCGATCGACGTAATGAGCACCCCTGTTTTTAGGCATTCTCCACTTCAGAAGGTGAAGGTTCACACCCTACAGCCTGGGTTTGAATTAGATAAATAAAGGTGAATATTATTAGTGGACTGGCATTGGCAAACCCTCATTTTATTTTTGGTTTGTTTTCAGTTTACTGAAATTAAAATTTAACGAGACTAGGAAACATCTTTACTCATCAGTAGACCTGAAAACTACAAATATTATGGCTTCAGCTGGGACAAGGATGTCTACAGCCCTCAGCGCGAATGTGTCGCCTGCTTGAAAATATGAACACAAACAAGCTAAATACACCATTAAAAAAATGTGCTTCTGAGTCAAACTTGCTTCAAAAGAGAACCAGAGGTGGCAACTGGTAGATCTTTGGAGGACGTTTCTACCTGCTATTTGTGTGTAAAGCTAACTGAACCTCATTATATATTATTACAATAATATAAAAGAATACATGAGAATACGAACGTTATTCCAATCAAAGTTTTCATTCTAATGAATGTACGCAGCTCTTCTTTTATCTAGCAGACACACACTGTGTGACAAACTGCACACACTTTTTGTGCGTTTGCTGATATTTGTTGAGCGTTTGAAAACGTTACATTTAAAATTACCTGCCACAGTTACTCCCTTTATGCTCGCTCCTCTCCTCCAGCTAAGATGCTGGAAGTATTTCGAGCACAACTTAGAGTCACCTGCCCTCAGTCTGGTCCCCTGTTAGGCCTGATTATAGCACTATAAATGATACGTAAATTATTCGGCTTTGCCGCTTTAATCTATTTGTATGTGATAAGCCCTGGGGACGGAGGACACGTCGGCATGATTGTTATGTGTTATTGTTCCTTCATTTAGGTTCAGACCGTTTGACGGTGCAGTGAGCGGAAACAGAAACTTCTATCAGACGCCTTAAACCTAAAGTAACGAGTCTGCTCTGAAAACCTAAGGAGTAGAAAGTACAGACATTTTTGTAAAAATGTAGGGAGTAAAATTAAGAAGTAGTCAGAAAAAGAAATACTCAAAGTACAGATACCTGAAAAATGTACTTAAGTACAGTAACAAAGTATTTGTACTTCGTTACTTCCCACCTCTGAAGAGCACTGAGTCAGAAACAGCAGTTGGAGCAGTTGGATTGTGTGCATGGAGTCGAGTTACATCCTTATGCATATGTAACACTGTTACAGTAAAAACTGCACATGTTGCCAGCGGGCTGTCACAGAAATAATAAAACAGTTGCACTCACACTGAGAACCTCTGCAGGCCTGCTTCTTTTCCACACAGAAATTTACCAGGAATCACTAAAGAACTACTCGTGAGCACAATAGATAACCACCACAAACTACCTACCTACTACAATATCTAATAAATCTTTAATTTATTATTTGGCCAGGAAGCCTTAATATTGACACATGCAGGGTGGGTGGTTAAAAAAAATAAAATAAATAAAATAACATAACATAAAATAAATAACCAAATTAATGCACAAACATTTAAAATTATGAGAAAACCCCCATCTAATACATCTAAAAACATAAGTCTTGGCCTACTTCAGGCATTTCAGGAACTAAATTTTATTGTGCCTTTCAGATGTCCTGATAATCTCAGATTGCTGATAGAGAGGCTGGGATCACTCTATCGGGTTATTATTTCTGGGTGAGTTGGTAGAGATAATATGGACTGTTTTATGAATGTACACTGAAAAAAAATCAAAACCAGTAGCAGGAAGGTGTCTTTGACTCATGCTCAGTAGTATCACGATATTTCACGTGACACGTTAACGTGTTTTGACACATTAACTTCGGGGAGGTTTTAGAAAAACAGCCGTTCAATAGGAAAGGCTGAATGAATGAATTAAATAAATGAATGAAAAAAATCGAAAAAGAGGGTGTCCAGGGGAAGTCCCCCTACATCATAGCAAAAAATCACGGAAAATACACACCTTCATTTGATCAGAAACACGGTTTATGGCAGACCGCTTCAGCGTATTATCCGAGGCTACAAGCAGGTTAGCTCGGACTGTGTTGCTAAGCTATGATCCACCCTTTATCAGCAGTATTTTTGCATCGAGGCCAGTAAAACTGTTCATATTCAACTCAAGATGCTCCGCAGGCCAAACACTCAACATGTTACTCATAGTAGTTCACAGAAACAACAACTGTAGTGAATGCTGAGCTAGAGTGGTCAGAAGATACTCCATTTGTCTTCCGGGCTGCCTACGAAGTTCTGAATGACAACTGGACCTGCCACACAGGCTGCTGCTACGCTGGCTCACTTTCCACAGACCTCTAATGCCCGGTTTAGTATTCACTATTTCTGCTTCAAAGTGTTCTCGAGTTAAAGGTTTAATATTCGCTTCAAATAAACTCACCCGCGTAGACATCGCTGTGTGTTCTGTTTTTTTTTATCCTACGGAAGAACACTGCATGAACCTTCCGTTGACATAAGCTTCCGCACAAAATGACGTGTAAATTAGGCGGGGTTGCTGCACGTAGTTTGGCGTCATCACGTCACGCTTCACGGAACGCTCGTGTAGGCTTCGTAGCTGTCAGAAACTAGTGGTGTGCGATACTGCAAGATTTGGTATCAATCGATACCAAGTAAATACAGGGCCAGTATCACCGATACCAATACCGACATTGATACTTATTAATAATTATGAAGAATTTTCATGAAGTTTAAGTGTTTTGTGATTTTTTTTTATACTTTAGATCATTATTTAGTTAAAACCCAGGACAGAAGTAGGCAAAGTTTACAGGTAAATAGAAAATACCTTCTCAAAATAAAAGTTTTTGTTCTGAAACAATAGAACAGCAACAAAACAATTTTCCCCATACATTGTGATTTCTGGATTTTTTTCTTAAATAACATGTCCAAAATGATTCCCTAATTTTCTGATTTTTTTCCTAAATAAACAAGCTGTACAAAATTATCACTCTACAACGTTATAAAACATTTACGCTTCCGGCCCTGCCCCCTACATCCGGCCCGCGATTTGATCTAAAAAATATAAGACAATTTGACCCTTTAAGTTACTTTTTTGACATTTCGCTAACTCCTCTTAATTGGAGGGGAAATCGAAATATCAAAAAAATAACTTAAAGGGCCAAATTTTCTTATATTTTTGACATCAAATCGCAGGCCGGAAGTAGGGGTTGGGGCCGGAAGTGGCCCATGGGCCGGGAGTGCTGACAAATTCCTTTTTTCCCTAAGTAAAATGTTTTTTCTTGTCATATGACGATATAATTTCAAAACTTTGCAGGGACGGGAGGAGCAAAGTGTGCCTGCTCTGTGCTGTGACAGGAGCGGCACTTAAACAGTCAGCTCGCATCTTTAATGAAACCACAGCACTGCATACAGGAGAGAAACTGAAGCTAAAGTATCGATCTTATTACACTAGTATTGATCAATATCAATACCAACTTTGGTATCGATATTATAAATAATTGGATCGATCCGCCCACCACTATCAGAAACCCTCAAAAAATGGTTTTGGCCTGCAATCTCAAATTTTAAATTATTTCAAATTTTAAATCGATATCAAGAGAATGTGTCACTCCAAAGACGAGTATCAGACAAGGTTGCAATAGTTCACCTCTGTTATCATAATGACTGCTGAACTGTTGGCAGTTATGATGAAACATAGTGAGATTTAAGCTGGCGTTGCCACCTTTCACAAACGAAAATAAGGGACCCCCGCCACAGCTTCTCAGGACCATGACCAACATGGCCCAAGTCGCCTGACTCACATTTTATGATGTGTTTGTTTGTAAAGGGGTGATCAAGAAAGCAATTAGTCATACATAAAATTAAATACTTTTTTTTTTTTAGCAATGAAGACTTTATTGTGAAAGATTGTTGCATATAAAGTGCTGTTAAATAAGACTACATTACATGCAAATATATAACAACGTGCATTGAAACACAACTTGTGCACATGCACTAATGAACTAGATAATGAGAACTTAATGTAACTCTTAAAGCTGCAGTATGTAACGTTTATAAAAATCTGTTTGTTTGATACATATTTGTTAAAACTGTCTCCATGTGGTGAGCCAACAGCAGCAGTTTTAAAGTGCAGAACTGTTCTTGCAGCAGGGACTCTCTTTGTGAACCCTGGGACGTTTTTACCTAAAGAGGAAAAACCCCCAGGAAGTGAAATAATCATGGAGTTGCCTGATTTTATTGCTTTTTTATAAAAAATCTGTTGACAAAAACTTGGGACAAACTTTAAGTGACCACAAATTTATAGTAAATGTTGCTAAAACCTTCAAGCTTTGAGCATGGCTTTGACTTTTCTTTTTTTTTCCTCTTTCATCTGTCTGAGATATTTCATATTTTAAAAAGACTTTTAAACATCTTTCATCAAATCAAAATGATAGACTCTTGCGTTGGGACAAATGATTTTGTGGGCACCTGCATATCATAAAATCATATACATCACTAAATAAAAATGATAATATTTGTGCCAAAATCTCTCAGAGATTAAACCCACCTATGTTTTATGAATTTTTGCATTTAATGTGCAATGACATTTGCACTTTGTTGGTGGGATATGATTTTGCCAAAGTCTCAAGAATCAGAGGTTTACTGTTAATCTACTGGCATGATTTGTTCTTTCAGTGGCCATATATATGTATACTAATACTCATGTTTGTGTCCAGGTGTGGAGCCACAGCCGCCCTCTACTATGGAGGACACAGAGACTAGAGCTGTGTTTAAATTCCCTTTCACAGTTTGTGCCCTACATAACAGATTCAAGCTGAGTGCATTCATTAGGATTAAAATTTAGATTGGAATAATGTTTCTATTCTCATGTATTATTTTATATTTTATATATATTTATATTGTTGGTACAAATGAATCCACTTTGGGGATGATTTCATCTCCAACAATGCAGCATATCATATTAGTTTGTCCCAGGAATCCCTGTGAAACTTTAATCTGCAGACTAACCTGTTGCAGCAGCTGCTGAATAAATGTGTGTACAACTGAAAACAAATCAGTATGTTGTGTAATTATGTATAAGTATGTAGAACTGGGTAACTGCATGTGTAACATTATATTTGACTCTGATTGTGTTACATAACAAAGTACAAAGTAAGAACTGTTGCCTGGTTTCAGTTAGTTTATAAATACAACACTTTTAAAGGGATTTGACTTCTTTATTTAAATACCTACATAAAAGTTTGAGTTAAATACTCTAAAACTAACTGATTGTAGCTGTAAGTACACCTTGTTCCCACATAATACTTGTCCTTAGTTTAGTTCTGTCTGATGTATAAGATGTCTGTCCCATTCTAAGAGGACCAAAATATCCTATGAATGTGTGCCACAGGATCCCAGACACACTTTGTGTTCTTCTGCACAAACAGCACATGTGTGCTATGCAGCTCTATTCATGTTTTTAAAGCACTTTCCTCACAGTTGCACACAGCAGTAACATGTGCTCTTACTCTGTGTTTTATTCCTGTAGAAAGAGGAAGCGGCATGAGCAGCAGGATGATGACTGTCAAGTCAATCCTGATTTTTAACATTCAGTTTAGGGAAAAGGTTAATAGGTGAATAAAGAAAAAATAATAAAGAAAAACTAAATTAAAATAAATAAATAAATAGTGGGCAGGGAAAACTGAATCAATGTCACTTGACTCGCAGCTGAGCCAGGTGTTGCGTAATGTTACGTGCCTTACAGCTGATCCCATTTGGTGCATACCATCACATGACCTGCACCCGCACCGTTCAAACAAATTAACTCAGAAGCGTAAACGGAACGAGAGTGGAGTACGCCGGAGGATTGTGTGGCTCTGGAAGTTGTGCAAGGGAGACATCTAAAATACTAGAGAGGCAGCCAGTAAGGGGAACAGCTTATAAAGCCTCTGTTAGAAATGGACATCATAGATACAGCTTTTGAGTTCTGCTTGGCCTGCTGATACCTCTCAGCTGCCTCCGGAGTCCCACAGGCTAACCAAGCCCAATAAGACTCCTTCTTTAGCTTGATGGCTCCCTTCACCTCCGGTGACCACCATCTGATTCGGGGATTACCACCACGACAGGCACCAACCACCTTGCAGCCACAGCTCTGAGCAGCAGCCTCAACAGTGGAGGTGTGGAACATGGTCCATTCAGACATGTCCTCAGCCTCCCTTGGAATGCTGTTGAAGTTCTGCCAGAGGTGGGAGTTGAAGATCTCATGGACTGGGGCTTCTGCCAGGCATTCCCAGTGCACCCTAACAACACGTTTAGGTGCGCCAGGTCTGTCCAGTATTTTCCTCCACCACTTGATCCAACTGACCACCAGGTGGTGATCAGTTGACAGCTCAGCTCCTCTCTTCACCTGAGTGTCCAGAACATACGGCCGCAGATCTGGTGATAGGATTACAAAATTGATCATCAACCTGCGACTTAGGGTGTCCTAGTCCACACATGCACTTATTACAAGAATACCCACCCCAGCTCGCCACCTCTCACGGAGGGCAACTCCAGACTGGAACAAAGTCCAGCCCCTCTTCAGGAGACTGGTTCTAGAGCCCAGGCCATGTGTAGAGGTGAGCCCAACATTACCTAGCTGGTATCTCTCGACCTCACACACCAGCTCAGGCTCCTTCCCCACCAGAGAGGTGACATTCCATGTCCCAGTAGCCAGTCTCGATAGCTGGGGATCTGTCCGCCAGGGCCTCCGCCCTTGGCCACCGCCTCCGCTCTTGGCCACCGCCTCCGCCCTTGGCCACCGCCCGACAGACATTGCACCCAACCCCTACGACGCCTCCTGCAGGTGGTGGGCCTGCAGGAGGTTGGGCCCATGTTGTCTCTTCGGGCATTGGCACCACAGGCTAATGCCTGGCCACCAGACGCTCTCCCTCGAGCTCCCTCCCCAGGCCTGGCTCAAGGATGGGGCCCCGGTAACCCCATCCCAGGCAGGGTAAACAGTTCCCTTGTTGATATTTCCATGAGGGTCTTCTGAACCGCTCTTTGTCTGGCCCCTCATGGGAGACCCTACCAGGGGGATAAGCCATAGCTCCTGACATCCCTGGGACCCCCCCCACCGCCACGATAAGTTGGGGAGAATAAGATCGTGAATACCAGCAGCAGAAATGAGTTTCCTGTTTATATACTGGTCGATCTACATTCCTACCCTCACGAGCTTTGGGTAGTGACCGAAAGAAGAAGACTGCAAATACAACTGTCAGAAATGAGTTTCCTTCGAAGGGTGGCCGGCCTCTCTCTTAGAGATAGGGTGAGGAGTGGGGCCATTCGGGAGGGCCTCAGAGTAGAGCCGTTGCTCCTCCACATCGAGAGGAGCCAGTTGAGATGGCTTGGGCATCTGATTAGGATGCCTCCTGGGCGCCTCTTGGGTGAGGTGTTCCAGGCATGTCCCACCAGGAGGAGGCCCCAGGGTAGGCCCAGGACACGCTGGAGAGATCATACCTCTCGGCTGGCCTGGGAACGCCTTGGGGTCCCTCCGGATGAGCTGGTGAAGGTGGTTCAGGAGAGGGAAGCCTGGGCTTCTCTGCTTAGGCTGCTGGACCTGCGACCCAGATGGATGGATGGATGGATGTGTTAAGTTTCCTTTTTGCCTTTTGTAGTTTTTAACCTTTTTGCTTTTTTACCTGTTTTTGCTTTTGAACTCTTTACCTTTTAACTTTATTCTTTAACTTGTTAATTAAATTTTTTAGCACTACACTTCATAAAGTAGTGCGATTGAACTGCATTGTAACTAACCAAAAGAGGTTTCTGTCAATATGTACAACAAGACGAGAGGAAGAACTAACTCATGTTTTTGTGTGTATGTCCTCATGGCTTCATTGAAAGTGTTGAACTCATTATATTCACAGTTGTTTATCACAGTATTTTCTGAGCCTATAAAGTGTCCCAACAAAAACTGTTTGGCAATTGAATTATTTAACACTGCAAACCTTATTTAATTCTCCTGCTTTCTTTTCAAACACATTCATCATATACCACCCTCTGGGGTGGTAAAATGGTGAAGCAAAAGCAAAATAGCAAAGTGACTCTGGAACGGATCCGCCCCGATGTATCACAGACTCTGTAACGGATCTGCAAACCGGGTCCGAATCAGAGTCCATTTGCACAGCGGGATGGATCCGGAAGGGATCAGAATGGCTCAGTGACAGAAAGAGGTCAGGATGTCCTCAGCAGCTCACCTCAGTATCACTGACTCTGGTCAGCAGAGCTTCACTCACTTGTATTGAACTCCTTTTCCAAAGTTTTCCAGCTTCCTCCAGAGTAACATGGAAGCATCTTACCGGCACACTGACAGCTGAATTACTGACGGCAGCACTCATTACACACAACATTTAACTCACACATTCATTTTTTTTCTAGATCTTTTGCTAAATGTTGATTTCATTCAAATATGTTAAAATATAGTGTGTACAAAAATGTTTTTATATACAGACAGCAACAGAAACTCGCCGTCGGCTGTTTTTAGTTAAATGTTAAAGAGTAAAATTGGGTTTATATTAATAGTAACTCTGCTGTGCCTGTCACAGAGCCATCATCTATCAGTGAAGGCTGATCTTAGATCAGATTATAAATGTTTTCATTAAAGCAAAGCTGATGTTTTTGTCTGGAAATCTTCAAAGCAAAAGCGGCCAACACAACATGACAGAGATGCTGTACTCTGGTGCTGTGTGGAGTTTTTCGAACCATTTTACAGTCAAAATGGGATCATATGGGATCACCTTTCACAGATAAGACTGGCAAATTGTTTTTGATCGTATTTGGCCATTCTAACATTTTGAAAACAGAATTATTTTTTGTGCCTAAACGTTTCCCAGTGTATATTAGTGCATATTTGAATGTGCAAATGAACTTATTAACTTAAAAAACTTTGTAGAAAGGTGCTTTGTGAAGTTCAGTCCATTCACTTGTATTGGTTTACAGCGCAGATCTGCCACATCCAATATGGCGGATGCGCTGATGTGTAAAACATGGTCCTTAAATGATCAAGGTGAACTTCGTTTTCTAAAGCCACAAATATAAACTAAAAATTGATGAATGTGAAACATTTGCTCTCCATCACTTATCACACTCAGTTTGTAACACAAAAGTAAAAAGAGAGACTAAACAGCTGGGCATTATTATCACTGGGAACGAGGAAATAAAGGAGAAAGAAAATAGCCATTAAAATGTGGCTAAATCCATTTCAAAGTCATTGGAATGATTTTATTATCTGAGATGGAAAGTCTCTCAAGAGTCATATATCATCTTTAGAAGTTTTAGATGAAATGATAAATAATGTAAGCTTTAATTTTTTACCTAAAAATAAATGTCCTTACATTAGAAGAGCTGATAAAGGAGGGTGGTCTAAATGTTAGATTTTTTTAGGTTATGAATGGAGCTTTAAAGCTGAAATGAATAAATTCCTTTTTTGGACACAAAAATTCCCTTTGGTCCAGGATTCCCAATGCAGTTTTTATTTAATGGGAGGAATTGACTTTGTACTACACTGTGGCTATAATGTTCTCCAACTACGCATTAGATTTACACCCAAAGGTTTTTCTGTGTTGAAACTGTAATGAAATGTAATTTCCAGTATCCAATAATGAACAAAATGAGCATAACATGAACATAAAAAAATGATGAAGATCAAACCAGTTCCTTATAAAACAATGATTCATTTCATGTTCTGGCATTGCCTCATGATTAAGGCTACCAACTGCTGAGCCTGCACACTGGACTTTCTGTTCATAGATGTAAATATGCAAAGGTCAAGCTCCATGTCAATGGATGGAAAAATGAACTGAATATTTTTTGTATTCTCCCTGCGCCTGTTTTTACTTATGACTAAAACACAGTGTACATTGTCTCAACAGGTTATCAGTAAAACTACATGTGCACACTAACTGGTTACTATTGTAGACAGTTACCTGCTGAAGTTCAAAGTGAGCATCATAACAGGGAGGAAAAGTGATTTAAGTGACTTTGAATGTGGCGTGGTTCTTGGCACCAGACGGGCTGCTCAGAATATTTATAACACCATCATCTCTAGGACAGAAGAGCATCTCCGAGCGCACAACACATCAAACCTTGAAGCAGATGAGATACAGCAGCAGAAACACACACTGGCTGCCACTCCCATCAGCTAAGAATGGGACAACAGGTTACAGTCCACACAGGCTCACCAAAACTGGACATGAAGACTGAAAAATGTGGCTACGACATTCAGATGGTAGGGTTAGAATTAGACATAAACAACATGAAAACAGGGATCCATCCTGCCTTGTATCAGTAGTTAAGGCTCATGGTGCTGGTGTGAGTGTGGGAGATATTTTTTGGCACACTTAGGTGCCATAGTACCAGCTGAGCATCATTTAAAGAGTATTGTTGCTGACCACGTCCGTCCCTTTATGACCAGTGTACCCATCTTGATGGCTGCTTCCAGCAGGATTTCACAGAACTTCAAATTGTCTCAAACTGGCTTCTTAAATCAGAATCAGAAATATTTTATTGATCCCAGAGGGAAATTTCAGAACACGACAGCGAGTTCACTGTATTCAAACGGCCTCCACAGTCATCAGATCTCGGTCCAACACAGCACCTTTGGGATGTGGTGGAACAGAGTCGCACCATGAATATGCAGCTGATGAACCTGCAGCAGCTGTGTGACGCTAGCATGCAAACATGGAGCAAAACCTCTGAAATGTTTCCAGCAGCTTTTTGAATCCGTGCCACAAAAAACTAAAGCAGTTTGGAAGAAAAAAGGTGTATCTAATAAAGTGACCAGTGAGTCTGCTTTGGGAATTATAATTTTTTCACATGAAAAAAAAAAAAAATATATATAATATATATTTGTTTTTTTATTGGTAACCTATGTTAATTAGATTAATATTTCAAAGTACTTTATTTGGGCCAATGTTAACAATCAAATAAGGATTCTCACAGTAATATTTCAGTCTCCAACTACTATACAGGTGCAATTCAATAATCGTGTGTTTGATAACTTTGGTGCTTTGTACCATACCGTCTCATTGCCAAAAAATATTTTTTGCCTTCTTTAAAACACGTGAACAGCATAAACCTGTATTTATACACATGCTGAAAAACAAGTAGGCAAAGTAAAATCTTTATTTCAGAAGTTGAAAATCTGTAAAAAGAAAATGTAGAAATGCTGAGAGGGCACCTAAAGTATCTCATGATGATGCAGTGTTTGATGTGCCGAAGACTCTCTAATGACAGCTTCAGCAATGACTTGTGCTTCTCACTTTTCTTGAGGAAAACAAATACAAAGTCTGAGGACTGCAGCATTTAGCAAAACTACTTACTGAGAATCACAGCAAAGCACCTGCTGATTCAACGGGATAAAATTACTCTTTGTGGAACAAAAAAAAATCAATCAAAGCTGTTAGAAAAATGGATTTAATGCCCTTTGATGTAAAGTTATTACGGACAGAGCAGCACAAAGGTGTGTTCTGGTTCTTAGGGTGGTAACATCTGCATTTTGTGGATTTTTTTTCTTCTTTTAAATAAATTAAAAAAAAACAGACATATTTCCTAATGTATACATTATCTGGGATACTCTACCATCATTAAACGCATGTCAGAGTTCATGAAACACCAGCCTACGAACCACCTCATGCAGCTTAGTGGTCAACAAACTAGTCAATCAGCCCAAATTGTCACCGACTTTTTTCTTTTTCCAAGAGACAAGACAAAATCCTTAAAATACAAAATATTTATTTTTGAAAATGTCTTTATAAGAGAAAAACAAAAATCAAAAAAAGAAAATAAAACAAATCAAAACCATACAAATTGTTTGGTTGCTAGCATACCACACTAGTGCTAGGAACTAACAATGGGGAGTTGTTCACTCAGGTTAACTCAGAGGCGATGAATACATCCCCACCTCCACCCTGCGATCTCATCTTGCACCCAAACACTGAGGCAAACAGAAGCGCCAGAAACGTGGCACTAGTGGTGAAATGGCATCCTGTCTGTTCTAGAAACTTATAATAGCAGGAGGGGTAGACACGTGGCAACCATCTGATTTCCTTAAAAAAAATAAAACAAAAACACGAAAACCAAAGAAAGTGAGTTTAATACATATTTGAAATACAGTGGGGACTAACTGTTGGCATTGATATGGCAAGGAGGGGGAAACAAGAACTAGAGGGAGCTCTTGGGCTAAAAATCAACAACCCAGGGAGCATCCTGACATTCCAAAAAACTCAACAGTGTGCTTCTGAAAGATATGGAGGAGGAGGGGGAGAAAGCCTCGCAGAGCCCGAGGCCACAGAGGTCAAAGTTGCACCTTTGAGGTTGCAGTGGAGTCAGCTTTAAGGCTTGGCAGGCCGAACCTTACAGCAGATATAAACATATATATATTTTTAAACCTTTTAATCTTTTTTTTTTAACTATTGTGGTTGTACAATATTCCCTGATGGCCTGATTTGGCCGCTGAGTGTTACACAGAATCCTGAAGAGATATAAAATTAAAAAGAATAAAAGAAAAAAAATAAAACAAGAGAAGTGATGAAATTGTCCGTTGATGAGGGGTGAGGGGTGGGGGAGGGTTTGATGGGGGAATCCTGTTTTGTTGCAGTTTGTGGGACTTCTTGTTGCTCTCCCTTGTCCCCGTCTGAAAATGTCGCACACGCTGGTCAAACACACACAGTTCCTCCATCTCACTGCTGCAGCCATCTGCTCTGAAAGAACAGGAAAACATTTAGAAGAGAGAAGAGAGCGCACAGCACCGAATGCTCTGCAGCTTTACTCACCTATGTCAGCTTCTTGGCTTTGTTGTAAAGCGAATCCACGACTTTGCTCATGTTCTGAATCGTTTCCAATGCTGCTTCGTATGTTTTGTCCACCGGGGGCTCTTCAAATATGATCAAAACACCCTCACCTTGGTCGAGGATTCCTAGAGCAGGCAGAAAAATGTACTGCAGCACAACGCCGGGTACAGCCTCGCAAAATTAAGCATTTTTATACGAAGAGACAATTACCGTGAAACTTTTTGTCCAGAATCATCTGTGATAATTTCCTCTCAACATCGCCCTGTAAAAGATAAAGATGAGGAAATAACAAAAGCCGTGTGAGAGACAGAAGACTGAACGGTAACTTCAAAAAAACCAACCTAAATGCAGCAACCCTCACCTTTGATAGTTTGATCAGACCTGATATGTGTTCTATCTGAAAACAGAAGGACAAACAAACTAAAGACAGGTCCTAATTATTCATTTCTTTGTCATAATGATGGAAAACAAATGACATTATTGGATAATCTCAGTCCAATATCCAAGTATTAACTGTAGAGAAAAACTTGTTTTCATTGTGAGGGCAGAATGAATTGTACATATTTACCAGCAAGTAATTCTTGATTTATAGCACTGAGTTAAATCTGTGCACCTCCTATGAAATTTACACGTTGCAGTCACGCAGAGCTCTGACGTTTGGGAGCGGTATGCAGCGGAAACACAGTATAATGAGTGTGATATAATATTAATAATAATATTTTGCCAGTGTGGGCGTGTGCATTTTTTCTCTTTTTTTTTATAGCTCCGATAAAGCATGCACAGACAGAATCAGCTGTGGAATCTTTATCCCCTCCTCAGTTTCAGTAAAAGTAACCACTGTTGAAGCTTTAATAGTTCGAACTCCGACATGATCAGCTCAGTTGTGATCACAAAGCAATGCAGACACACTAACGCACAAGCACGGGAGCATACTGCAGGCACTGAAGCTCCTGTTTTAATTTGATATTTGTTTTGGAAAATCATTTAAAAAAACTGATACCTTTAACGAGGTAATGTTAACGAGGTAACATTAACGAGGTATAGACTTGTAGCGTCTTTGAGGAATATAGAGGGCGCTGTTCTCAGCTGCTGAACATTGCAGTTTTTCCTCCAGGATCACTTGATATGGCTTCAGGAGATAAGATGATGCATCTAAAACATTCATGCTGCTACATGGTGACTCAAGAGACGCCAGAATCTCCCAAAGGTTTGACCAAAATAAAACTATTAAACTAAGCAGCAGGGGAAGGGGAGCATTACTGCTTATGAAATCAAGCTTTCAGGTCAATAGACACCTTAAAATCCCGTAAGATTCTTCCCGTGTAAAAACGCGTGTAGCGTGTCCTCACCTGCACTCTGGAAAATGGTTCAATGACTCGGATGAGGTTTTGTTCCAGCAGGCTGTCGTACAGCTTGGCCAGGTGAGTGTTGATGATCGGATCGTCCCTCAGTTCTGCTCTGTACTCTGTGAGGGCCTGGAACACGCAAGACTTTGACTTAAAACTTGGAGGAGGCGGCTTCAGCTGACAAAAATGGCAGCCAGTAAAGAAAAAATTAGACCAAAATGACTAAATGTATTTTCCCTAATCTTTTTGAAAAGCTGCTGAGCGAGATTTGATGAGTTTAAAAGATCCTTACCTTTTCAAAGTCTGCTAATGATCTGTTCTTGCTGGCCTGGGCTACACATTTCAATGCATCTGTCTACAAAGAGGAAGAAAATAAAAAAATATCAATACTGTGCTTATAAAGACAGGAAAAGATCAGCGAAATACCCACACGAAGCTTAGAAATACCTGCTAGTTACAGTGAAGGTCGTTTTCTTTTATACAGACGCATTAAACTTAACTTCTAATATTTATCAAGCATTTGATTTCAATTGTGCAAACAGTCAGCGCTTCACTTAAATATACAGATTCAGAACGGCAGGTAGCAGCCTTCATTGTGCAATCCACGACTGATACCGCCATTTTATTCACTGCAAAAGGTGGTTTGTATCATCTTTGATTCATTCTTAGTCATACTCTTAATATTTTGAAAGAAATTCTAGTGATGCATGGCTTAATCTGCAGGTGTAAAACTGCTGTTACTCACCTGTCGGCCAGCGTATCTGAGGGCCAGTTTACCGCTGATCAGGGCTTGCACCTCCTCGGGCCTGAAACAGGAAAGCAGCAAATACATCAGGATTCCTACAGCTACAGACAGGTTACATTTAAGCCTGCTCCTGTATTTTTGAATGTAGTGTAAGAGTAAAGCACTACTCACAAGTTGAGTACAATTTTGCACAGAAGCATGTATTTGAGTGCTGTGATGGCTCTGGGGCTGTCGATAGAGTCGTAGCCCTCGAAGGCCTCAAAGAAGTACGAGTAGGCCGTCTTCCAGTCTTTCTCCTCTGCTGCGTGGATGATCCCTGCGCCAGAGATGACACAGCATGACAAAAACCCACAACAGTAATGTTTAAATGTGATGTTTCAACAAAAAGTTGCTCACAGAAGTACAAAAATAATAACCATGACGGGTCATTTTTCAGGTCCTATTGTGTTGGGCAGCTGAGGCTCAGAATTTAGACAGCCATCCTGTAATCATGAGGTTTACTGTTTCATCCCAAGCTCCTCAAATCCGTACGTCGCACTGCAGGCGAGCCCCAGAAATGGTCCCTGATGTATTACGAGTCCGTACATGATCGTAGAAGAACTGCATGAATGCAGCTTTTGGTGTAAATCGCTCCGAGCGGTTGATAAGACTAGAAAAGCTCTACTGTATTAATCCACTCCATCCACAAAGCCATCAACAAAGATGACAAGATCGTGCCTCCGGGCTCTTCTGCCTTCAGTGTCAGCAAACAAACTGTGGTTCTGAAATACTCATAACTGTAACATTAGAGGCACTGGAGCTCATTTCAAGTCTGAATTTTTCAAGCACTTGTCAGGAAAAAGACCTGCTCCATGGATAGTTGGATGTTATTATTAAAAAGTAATTCATACGGGTAAAACTTCTTGATGATACAGCATGATCACAAATATGTTTTTATTACCATTATACCATTATTCAACTTCACAAGAGAGAAATCAGAGTTGTTGTTTTTTTTACTAAAGCGGAAACAGAGAGGAAAAGGACAACATGGTATACAACGAGGACCAATTTTTCCACATATCCACATTATGCAATCAAAATGACAAAAGATTCTATGAATTGATAACAGTTCATTTTTACTGGACACACACTTAAAATATGAGAAACCTGTACAGTTCTTCTGCACCTGAATGATGAACACACCACTAATTAGCTGTTCTATGCATTTGCTTTTGCTTTAATGAGTGTTTGAGACCCACGCAAGAAATATTCATCATCATCTGAACAGTAATCAGCCGGTCAAGTATGATTCTGACCATTTGAATCCACAGCAGGATAATCACGTGTTAATGCACATAGACAGAATCTGGACTACTTTAGTTCAGGTAAAACTTTGGGAACTCTTACCTGACTGCATGTCCAGAGCCGCCTGGAGCTTTGGAGGACAGTAAATGGCGTTGGCGGTGGTTCTGGCTGAAGTGAGGGCGGCGCGGGCCTTGGGCAGGTTACTGAGGGCGTGGTACGTCTTACTTTCAAGCAGCTGCACCTCCACCAGAAGAGCTTTGTCATCCATCTTTTTCAGCTCCTGGAGCAACTGGGATCCTGTGGGTAAGCAGGAAATTTTGCGTTAATGTCACACATACTAACTGTTGCAAAAACTACCCAACACTATGCAGTTGCTTGGCGGTGAATGCACAATTATAGTGCTGATATATGCTGTTCAATTTCCTCCCATAACCCCTTGTTTATGAGGCACTTTAGTCAAACATTAACGTTTTAAACTTAACACTACAAGAATGAAAGACTTCTTGCCAAATATCTCGGTGGTAAATAAACAGACATTACCCCCCCCAAAAAAAGGGTGTGTTTATGCACTCACCAAGAGCCAAGGCCTCCTGGTATCTTTTGGTGTCAAAATAGAGCGAGATCAGTCGTGCCTGAAAGAACAAGGAGCTGTTAGATGAGCAGAGAACACCGACAACGGCGACAGCAATTACAAGAAACTAATGCCACAAATCTTAGCCTTTAGTTATTCTGTCAGATTAGTCTTAATTTAATAACATTCTGATGATGAAAAAAAATCTGGTTGCAAATGGTGCCAGCAAATCTACTGCAGATCCTTCAGCTGTATCCTTTTCACTGGTTTAGATGAATCATAGCTTTCTCAAAATATTCCATAGCAATCAAGCTTGAAGTGTTTGATTAAACCCGAGCAAATTATGAAATAAAGAGAGATCATTAAATGTAAATGTGTACTGCCGGGTTTTCCTGGCCAAAATGAGCCTCTGGGGAGGTGACCACTTATGTAAATATGATTGGTCCACACACAGTTACATCAGTGAGCCTGTGTTACCTAACAGAAGTCGATGCTTTTCTTTTTCTGGCATTTCTGGACATTTAATCAATAAACGTGTAGTTTATGCTTGAGCAAATTTGATGCTTTAATAGTTTTACATATAATTATTTGAGCCCTGATGATTTTCCTTTGGGTTAAAACCGCTTTGGTGGGTGCCAAAACTACCTGTATGCAGTAAAAATCTGCTACTGCTACTCAAGCTACTGATAAAAAATATGAAGAGGTTGATACATTTCACAGAGAAATTACAGACTTTATTAATTTCCTGGACTAAGTTGAACAGAAAGTAGCAGAGAAAAGATAAACCGGTTGTTCTGAAATGTGTATGGGTAATAACTGTTCCAGCATGTTGAAGCTGTATCATCTGCGAGTCTTGAAGAATGTTTCACTGATGCTACAAAATGACTTAAACAGCCTCCGTTTTCAGTACTAATTGCAGGAGAAGTTCTCTCTAAATCTGAGCTCATGGTGTACACACAGTGCTTGTTAACACTGCAGACTTTTTTTTTTTTAAATCAGTGTATTTTTATTGATGTGAAGCTTTCACACAAACACCCTGCAGCACTTTGAAAACACAGTTTTCATCCACGCCTTATATAGAGTGCCAGTTAAAAACCTTGTTGATCCTGTATTTTGTAATTCAGCCAGAAGCTCCACATATTCCCGGCTCTAAGTGCGAAGCTGCTGGCGCTCGGTTTGGATGCAGCGGCAGGCTGACGTCATTGTTGATGACTGTAAGAAGTGAAGACACCAGCAACTCTTCTTGCGACTCTCTTCAGGCAAATTTAAAGAATGAATACGTCTCCTTCCACAGTGCCGGTGTTGCACAACCCAACGCTCCATCACTATCTGTCTGAAATCACAGCGTCTCCCACTCCATGAGTCAGTACGCGTTAAATCTGATCTCTCCCACAGCTGCTATTTATGTGTGGGGATATCATATTTTTTGTTTTCACTATCATTACTCATAAACTGTGTTATATGTCAGCACTAAGTGGGGTCAGGTGGGAGGACAAATACATCGGCTGGCAATATTTCTGAAAAATTAAATAGCCATCTTTATACTCCACTGCTATCAGAATGGCACAGTTTGTGTACTAGAATTTGTTGTCACTATTCTGGCAGTCTTTGCTATGAAGACTCCAAAACATCTCAGGCATTTAATCCAGTTATTTCTTCCTCTTCCGTTTATAAAGTAGAAAGGCCACATCTGGTAGAAAGGTGATAGAGGTTGGGAAGAAGACTTTATAGCAGTGTTTTAACACTCTTTTCATCTTATACGTGCTGTGGATGACGATTACATGTGTCTGCACATTTTAGGTTTTTCCTAACTAGTACCACAAGCCTATGGTAGATGTCTCTTTACCTCCAGGGCCTGTCGTAGGAAAGTCCTCTTCTCAGCCTTGGCCCACTCAATGCATTCAAGACACAGCTCGACCTCCTGCCCCGTTGCTGCCTCCATGTCAAGAAAGAGATCTAACAGAGAGCGGACGAGCCGAGCAGCCTTGGCCTTACTGATGGACATCAGGAAAGGCCTCACAAATTTCAGGAGTCCCCCAAGTTCTGAAGACAAAAAAAAAAAAGAAAAAGAAAAAATATACTTTAAGAGTGAAGGCATTTCTTTGACAACATCTCTCAGTCTGTAACAGAAAGCAGGTTTGGTGAAAACCCCTGAGTTTGCTAAACATGAAATGAAGGAAAGGAAACTTCTTTAAAGTTTTCTGTTGCAGAAAGATGGTGAACTTAAACAGAAGGTGAACCTGTCCTGCTCACTGGCAGGTTTCCTCTCTGATCAGTTACAGTGCCTTGCGAAAGTATTCGGCCCCCTTGAACTTTTCAACCTTTTGCCACATTTCAGTCTTCAAACATAAAGATATAAAATTTGAATTTTTTGTGAAGAATCAACAAGTGGGACACAATCGTGAAGTGGAATGAAATTTATTGGATGTGTCAAACTTTTTTAACAAATAAAAAAACTGAAAAGTCGGGCGTGCAATATTATTCGGCCCCCTTGCGTTAATACTCTGTGGCGCCACCTTTTGCTGCAACTACAGCTGCAAGTCTCTTGGGTTACGTCTCTATCAGTTTTGCACATCGAGAGACTGAAATTCTTGCCCATTCTTCCTTGCAAAACAGCTGGAGCTCAGTGAGGTTGGATGGAGAGCGTTTGTGAACAGCAGTCTTCAGCTCTTTCCACAGATTCTCCATTGGATTCAGGTCTGGACTTTGACTTGGCCATTCCAACACCTGGATACGTTTATTTGTGAACCGTTCCATTGTAGATTTGGCTTTATGTTTTAGATCATTGTCTTGTTGGAAGATAAATCTCCGTCCCAGTCTCAGGTCTCTTGCAGACTCCAACAGGTTTTCTTCCAGAATGGTCCTGTATTTGGCCCCATCCATCTTCCCATCAATTTTGACCATCTTCCCTGTCCCTGCTGACGAAAAGCAGGCCCAAACCATGATGCTGCCACCACCATGTTTGACAGTGGGGATGGTGTGTTCAGGGTGATGAGCTGTGTTGCTTTTACGCCAAACATATCATTTTGCATTGTGGCCAAACAGTTCGATTTTGGTTTCATCTGACCAGAGCACCTTCTTCCACATGTTTGGTGTGTCTCCCAGGTGGCTTGTGGCAAACTTTAAACGAGACTTTTTATGGATATCTTTGAGAAATGGCTTTCTTCTTGCCACTCTTCCATAAAGGCCAGATTTGTGCAGTGTACGACTGATTGTTGTCCTATGGACAGACTCTCCCACCTCAGCTGTAGATCTCTGCAGTTCATCCAGAGTGATCATGGGCCTCTTGGCTGCATCTCTGATCAGTCTTCTCCTTGTTTGAGATGAAAGTTTAGAGGGACGGCCGGGTCTTGGTAGATTTGCAGTGGTCTGATACTCCTTCCATTTCAATATGATTGCTTGCACAGTGCTCCTTGAGATGTTTAAAGCTTGGGAAATCTTTTTGTATCCAAATCCGGCTTTAAACTTCTCCACAACAGTATCTCAGACCAGCCTGGTGTGTTCCTTGGTCTTCATGATGCTCTCTGCACTTGGAACAGAACCCTGAGACTATCACAGAGCAGGTGCATTTATACGGAGACTTGATTACACACAGGTGGATTCTATTTATCATCATCAGTCATTTGGGACAACATTGGATCATTCAGAGATCCTCACTGAACTTCTGGAGTCAGTTTGCTGCACTGAAAGTAAAGGGGCCGAATAATATTGCACGCCCCACTTTTCAGTTTTTTATTTGTTAAAAAAGTTTGACACATCCAATAAATTTCATTCCACTTCACAATTGTGTCCAACTTGTTGTTGATTCTTCACAAAAAATTCAAATTTTATATCTTTATGTTTGAAGCCTGAAATGTGGCAAAAGGTTGAAAAGTTCAAGGGGGCCGAATACTTTCGCAAGGCACTGTACCTCCTGCTGCACCTGAAGCAGGTGTCGCAGTAAGAGCTCACATCAGTGCACAATGATCTGCAAAGATTTACATCTCTACAAATGCTGAAATCTCAGTGACATGTTCTTACTAGATTTAAGAATTATCTGTTTGAGCCATATTTTTATATTCAGTTGCCGTAACTTGCATTCCATCTAGGGATGCGCTCGGCTAGGCGATTATACGGCTAATCGTCACTATTGTCACTAGTCGGTACCAGATGTACTAGTCGGTTAGCCTAATTGTTAAGATTTTAATTGATGTCCAGTGCCGAAAATCATTGTCCTAAATGTTACGTAGCCATCTCCCACCGGATAGAGGTGCAGCCCTGACATAATTATAGAAAAATGGCATAACTGTTAATCTTGGACTGATATTTTTATTAGGTCTAATATCGTTAGTTATTTTTGAAGTTTTACGATGTGACCTGAAGCACACTTTCTGCGTTACATCCCAAAAGTTTGCGCAAGGAAGCAAAAACCAAACACAAAAACAAAAAACCCTAGAGGGACAAGTTTTGCACCAAAAAAGTACACACAGAATGACTTTAAACATTACCTGCAGCTTGTCCTGTCTTTGCCAGCAGTGTGCCCAGCTCCAGGATGCTTTGTTCTTTAACCCTGACAGCTTCCTCATCATTCTCTTGAACATCTCTTCTCACTAATAAAAAAGGACAAGTTTGCATCAGAGAAAATATTCCATTAAATAACTATGCAGTCAGCAAATTTACAAGAACAAATAGTGACCGAAACTTTATTATTAGACCTTCAGAGTGTTGGAAACCAGGGTTACACAGCCCTATCTTATGATTTTTCATGTGACATAATCAGTTTTGCAAACAGTATCTCCATGTTATTTTTAAGCTATTCACTAAATATGCACACTGTACTGCAATAAAAAAAAAATTTTTTTTTAAAAAACAGCTTTTAAAATAATTTTATTACAATCATGATCATTTTTATTTTGCCTTGGCTACAAAACTGTAAGTGCCAAAGTTGTTGAAAGCCAAAACTAATACAGCAAAGTCAGGAGGCTGTTGTCAAAGTGTTCATCTTTGCCAACCTGATGCTCAAAATAAGCAGTAGGTGGAGAAGGGCAGCTAACTGTGACATTTTAGAGCCTGGAAACAGTCAATATGTGGCTTAATAACTGAGACATAACTTATGCCCCTATGAAGCTTTTTGGGGGGATTAAGCAATCAATAATTTTAGCACTGATAACAGACACACAGATGCGAAGAACATACGTTCTTCAGGGGTAAACAAGAGAAAAAGACAACTTGCCAGCTAATAGGCTGCTGTGACAAGGCAGATTGGAGACAACGATGCCTGTTGTGGGAAATGTAAGAACTCTTTACTCCTACTCCTGTGCTTACCGTGAGCAATTTAGTTATTTATAAATGCCCAGGTGATAATGAAACAGGTCGTGGGTCCTCTCGCTCCCCAAAGAAGCAGCTTTTTACTGTGCTGGATAGCTGGATGAGAAGCGTTTGATAACAGGCTAATGACGTTAGCCACAACACTAGCATGACAGTCTTCAGTTGCGCTAATGGGAACCGTGATCACTGACACAGCATCAACACACAGTGGAAATCATAACAACCCTGACAACCAACAACTAACATATTTCATGCCCAGGCCTGTAGTTAGCAACGACGCTAACGAGCTAACATCCACCAGCTAGCAGTTCCCGTTAGCCGCCGTGCAACAGTGAGTCAGCACCGCCGGCTCCTGCTATTCAAAGCCACTAGCCAGCATGCTAACCCCGCCGTCTGACACTGATGAGAAAACGCTAATTACAGTACTCAGTGGGGTAGTATTCATCTCAAATCACCAGCCTAACACTCACCTATGGAATGTAGGATGTCGATAGAGGCGTTGCGATCCGTGCTAATGAGAGACTGAGCTCTCTGAAACTCAACCACTGCTGCAGCCGCCATCTTCCTTATTCAAATGCTGCCTGAATGAAAAATACGTGCGGGGACTACGTTACCAAGCGCCTGTGACGCCACCGCACAGCTTGCATGTCGGGATTGAAAGGCATTATGGGAAATATAGCCATGTTGACAAGGGACTTGTCCCAAAAAGTTGCGAAATTCCTTTGTTGCAGTAGTTAGAAATTCAGTTAAACATAAAGTAAAATGGATGGATGGAAAAAATAATTTAAAATTAAAATAAATACAAACAGATAAAATAAGAACAATTCTAAATAAAGAATATTTATTAATAATATAAGTATATAATAAAGTAAAATATCTCAAATGTATCAAGGCAGAATAAAACCTAATTTAATTTAAATGTATTTATTACCTGCATTGATGTTGCTGTATTCTGATTATATTTGAATCCGTTTATTTGTTTCTTTAAAATACATTAACAAATCTGAAACTGGACAAATAGGACAGTTTGATGTGGATAAATAAAAACTAGATTAGGAAATGTGACATTGTCATAACAGCATAAAATTCACAAACTGGGGTTCTTACATGTGCCCCTGACAACTTTGTCCACACAGTAACTGAGAATTTTGGACCCATTTCATCTTTAATTCTCCCAGCTGTGAGAAATCTGGGTGTTACTTAATACCCAATCAAAAGCTGTCTGTCTGTAGAACCTTGTCTGTCTTAAATATAAATATGACTTAAATATGTCTCACTGAGAAATGGAAATGATTATGAATGCTTTTATTCCATCATGCCTTGATTATTGTAATTCATTATTCCTTTACCTGAGCAAATCATCCCTGGATTACTTACAATCAGTCCAGAATGTTGCTGCAAGACTTCTCACCAGGTCCTCTAAAAGGTCCCATGTAACAGCAATTCTGTCCTCTTTACAGTGACTTCCTATAAAGCTCAGGGTTCAATTCAGATTCTGGTGATCCCTTTCAGAGCTTTTCATGGTCATATACTTCCCTGTGTAACGACTAGACCTCTGAGGTCAGCAGGTCAATGCTTGTTGGCAGTAACTGGGTCCACATTAAGGACAAAGTACTATCATGAATGTAATCTACTGGTGTTTCTTATTTGTTAAAATTATGCATTTATATTTTTTATTTAATGCAAAATTACCCTGGTGTAATATTCAGGTATCTTTTACCCCTACATTTGTGCCAATATTTAAATGGCTCTCCCAAGAATAAGATTATTCTGTGCTTTTGCTGAACTGCATTCGAAGTGGGAAAGCATGTACAAATAACTTTCCTGCCAAACCACTGACAGCTAAACTAAAAGAAATATCCCATCAGAAGAAATCCGATGGGTTTTTGTAACAAGTGTTTTCTCCATAATGCTATATTAATGATAATGGTGATTTTCCAAAACTGACACGTAATTATTCTAAAAGCCTACACAGACATTTCAAGAGAGGCTGCTGGGGGACTTCAGCATTTCCTCTTCACTCTACTACATATGATGAAATTTATTGTGTGTTATTAAATTCCGTGTTTTGTCTCCTAAAGAAAAAACACAAATTTTGCCTCTCTTCCCTTTCCCCTCTCTCCTCAACCGGTCACAGCAGAACACTGCCGCTCCCTGACCCTGGTTATGCCAGAGGTCTTCTGCTAGAAGGGAGTTTTTTCTTCCCACTGTTGCCAAGTCCTGCTCATAGGAAATCATTTCATTGTTGGGATTTTCTTTTCCTCCAACACTGTAGGGACTTTACCTTAAATATAAAGGTCCTTGAAGTGGCTGTTGTTGTGAGTTGGTGCTAAATAAATAAAACTGAACTGAATTATATGAATATTAACTGTATTTTTCACAGAACATCAAACCCTCTTTCTGGTAAATTACCATGGATGGCACTGAGTTTTCCATGATCTCACACTCTAAATAAAGTGTATCTGTTTTAATCTTCTGCATTTAGGTGCTCATTCATTTCTCAATGTCTTTGAGAGAAGCATGTGACACACAAAGCCTCAAATCTGCCTAGATATCAGGATATTATTGCTGCGATCACATCAGTAAAGAGGATTATCTCCACACGTGGAGAACAAAAGGTGATCAGGAAGCTCAGGTAAAAATTTATTTCATCTAATAATTTTAACATATTGTACTCCTAGTACAAAAATGATGAAGTAGACTAGATGCTACTTGCCACATCCAGACTCATCAAGCTTGGTAAGGGATATAGTCATCATATCTAAAGAATAATGTTGCACTTGAGACTGTAACTTGCACAAACATTTTTTCTGTATTTCTGTAACCAAATTGTATTTGTCACGGTGTGATTGGTGAGCATCCAGTGAAACTGTTGAGTTTCAGGTTGTTTTCCTGTATCTATATAGTCACAATACAATAGCATACCATAAATTCAGATTATAAATGTCTTTTTTTCATATTTGTGTCTCATAAAAATTATTTTCTTTCTTCCCATTTCTGTCTAACATGCAGTGGAAATTTGGTCTCCCTTGAAAACCAAGAAGGTTAAATAAAGCATTAAAAAAAACTGTATTTCTGTATAAAGAACTGCAATAAAAAAACGAAAACAACCATAAAATAGACTATAAAAGAAATGTATTACAGCATTAGGCTGTAAACACGCTTTCCAGTGAAAGTACTGTGTTACTATATTACAATAGCTTCTTTCACCGTGGAGCTGAAATACAGTTGGGTTTTATTTACTGAAATTTACTGTTAAAAGCAAGTTACAGTTACAAAACACAAACTCTGAAATATATAACAGAGTATGGAGATCAAAATATGCCAATCTGTCAGGCCATACGCCGGACGTATATTCACAATAGGCCTGCAAACCCAGGGCTATGCTCACATTATGAGCAGGCGTCTACGCGCTTTGAGATGTTCATTAGATTATGCCGGTGCTATATGGTGTTACCAGGAACAACATGCTCTGAGTTCATCGGGTTCAGTTTGCATTAGCACCTGCTGTGTGTGTTTTTGTGTGCATGTGTAGTTAAAGGCGGAGCGGTTTCCCAGCAGAAACAGCGCCGCGCACAGAGCGCAGAGCGGCGCCCCACCACCGCCTTTGCGTCAACCATCCTCACACAGTCAGTGACACAACACAACATCAGCCCTCGCAGCATCCGCATCTCACGGCCAAGAGGACCAGGAGGAGCACATCTTCATCCAAGCATCCATTCCACAACTGCCTGCCATCGTCTACGCACCGCCGACAGCAGGCGTGTGTTTATCCGCTGCGTGATATATATTTATATTTTTTACCTCAGCTGGGATTATTTTCTTTGTTGCATTTATATCCTGCGGGATGGTTTCGTGTTTTAATCGCGCTCTATAAGGAAGAACGCACTCGAGACGCGGAGCATCACCGTGATATCGCAGTTATTTTTTACACCGAGCTGGAAATTTGGTAAGTTTGTTTCGATTTGGGGACATTTTGTTCTGAAAACGAAGCGAGTGTTTTGTTTTGTTTTTTTCAGATTTATGGATTAATTATATGAGTAAACAATGCGAAGCTACATCTAATTAGGGAAATCTGATTATAAATTGACTGGAAATGGGATGTGAAAGTGAAGACAGATAGATACGTCCACGTATTGTTACACTTTAAGAGACGTGTGTGTGTGTGTGTGTGTGTGTGTGAAGATTTAATTCGTTTCTAAGCCACCGCCTATCACAACCAGCGTTCTGGTTTCGACGCAGACGCTCAGTTTCAGCACCACGGAGAGCGGCCGATGTACGCGGCGACAAGGCCAATAAATCCTTTAATTTCCCTCCAGCGCAGACACATTCATCTCATGTTTTGGTATCTCTCTTGCAACAAATGAATCAGTGATGAGGCTGATAACAAGGGTGCTGGAATGAAGGACCGAGCGACTTGGATCCTGCGCAAGCGAGCAAACTCCATCCATCGACTGCCTCTCGTGTTCAAAGGTGCTGCAGTGAGCCGCGTGCAAATCAAAATCATAACATTCCTTCATCTCTTTGTTCATCTGATTCTAATTGGGATAATTTCTGTGGCATCGCCTTTGCGCTTCAACGCGCTGAATGCATCAAACGCGACCTTCACCTGTTATTATGGTGTTTACGTTTCGGTCTTCCATTTTAGTGAGAGGGGCGGTGCGTGCTTCGTTCCCATTCGTCGCTACTGACCGTAAAATATAGATCAATAAAATATTTACCACATATGTTTCCCATTTCAATCACACGTGCATGATTTTTTTTAAGTATCCATGCTCTCATATGCAGATGGATATGAGCTAAAGCGCATTTTCACACTAAAACGTTTAGAAGGTGATTATTGCACTCATCATTTGCAGCAACGGGGGGTCTATACTGTTTGAAATAATGAGTCTAAGCTACAGGCTGATCCATTCCACCACTTACTGAGTCAGATCAATACTGCTAATAAGCCTGATTGTCAGATAAAGCGCTCAGGCACACTTGCATGGAAACACTGCAGAACAGATACCTGTGATATTATCTGATATAAGCTGAATGTTCAATTATGGGATGGGAAAAATGCTGTTGGTAAAAATTCACTGATAATTTAAATGTAAGTGATTCTTTACTAATTATGTTTCTGATTATTGATGTTTTCTGCTTCCAGCAGCAGTGGCTACCCTGAGACGCAGAGAGAGAGAGCTGAAATACAACAGCCAAGGTGGTTCTAATCCCCTCAGAGAGCTCATTACAGGACAATCCCCTCTAGCGCTTTAGATGCCCAGCAGTAGCCTGTAGCCCGGGACTCTCAGCTCCCAGAAACATTGAGGCTTTAAGACCCTCAGGATCCCCCCCCCCCTTCCCAACCTGCAGACCTTCTTCTGAACCAGTGCGGCTGAAGCCCCTGGAAACCTCCCTGCAGTTACCATGGGAACCGTGCTGTCTTTGTCACCCAGCTACCGAAAGGCAGCCCTCTTTGAAGATGGACCGGCCACTGTGGGCCACTACACAGCCGTCCAGAACAGCAAGAACGCCAAAGACAAGAACCTGAAGCGCCACTCGCTCATCAACGTGCTCCCCTGGAAGCGGATTGTAGCAGTGTCAGCCAAGAAGAAAGGTTCCAAGAAGGTGCAGCCCAATGGCACCTACCAGAACAACGTTACCCACCTGAACAATGAGAACCTGAAGAAGTCGCAGTCATGCGCCAACCTGTCCACCTTCACCCAGGATCAGAGCACTCCAGCTCTCACCAAGAGCTCCAACAATACAACATCGTCTGTCAAGAAGGCCCCCCTGACAAACTCCAATGTGGCCCCCGGCACCCCTAAGAGAGTGATCGTCCAGGCATCCACCAGCGAGCTGCTGCGCTGCCTTGGGGACTTTCTGTGTCGACGTTGTTACCGGCTGAAACACCTGTCACCCACTGACCCAGTGCTGTGGCTGCGCAGCGTTGACCGCTCCCTGCTGCTCCAGGGCTGGCAGGACCAGGGATTCATCACCCCTGCCAATGTGGTCTTTGTCTACATGCTGTGCCGTGATGTAGTCTCCTCTGAAGTGGCCACAGAGCACGAGCTGCAAGCTGTGCTGCTCACCTGCCTCTACCTGTCTTACTCCTACATGGGAAACGAGATCTCTTACCCACTCAAGCCATTTTTGGTGGAGAGCTCCAAGGAGACCTTCTGGGACCGCTGCCTGTCCATTATCAACCTGATGAGTGCCAAGATGCTGCAGATCAACTCTGACCCGCACTACTTTACTCAAGTGTTTGCCGACCTGAAGAACGAGAGCCAGAAGGAGGAGGAGAGGAGCCGCCTGCTCATCGGCCTGGACCGGTGAGGGGATGCTAGGGGGATGGGGAGGGTGGGGGGAGCAGAGGGGTGCAGGGAGGTGGGCGCACACTCCAGTCTGGGATGTAGAAAAGAATATTTGTGATGTTTATTATTTATTACTGTACAAACTGCTGAGAAACTAGACTGATTCGGAAGTGTTTGACACTCATACCAACTTTGTATCTTGCAGGAGTGATTGATGGATGGAGGGAGGGTCATATTTATTTCATATGTTTGCATTGCCTGTTTGAGATCACAAAGGTCACCAAAAAATGGGGCTTAGGGTTTAAAAAACTATTTTCAATCCTGCTAAGGATGGATTATCAATACACCCAAGAATGAAAGCTTTTTTTTTTGACAATGATATATAAACAAAGAAATGCCAGACTTGGGTAAATCCTTTGCTAACATGCAGATATACTATATCTATATGAAATACTGAAACTCTTAAAAAAAAAAAAAAGACCAAAAAATTGTTTTGAAAAGGAAACATACATCTACAGCAATGAATGTGGACAGGACTGAGGCTGCAGCAGTGACCTTCTGACTGTTTGACGATGTGATGTGCACTGCCTACTTACTGCAGGAGGGTGAGGGCCATCGCCTGACTGGCTTTCTTCACGGATGAGCAGGCACCCCCGGCTGAAAAACCTGCCTCTCTGGAATGACAACACCCAAGTTCCCTCCATTAACACAGATACGACCGGACATTTTTCCCTGCGATGCATATCTGGCCATCTAAGGAAAGGACAGCGGGGGCCATCAGTGCTGGATCCATATTTTCGTGGGTTTCTGTTTATGGCTTTACACTGACCAGATGGACAAATAGCACTGCATTGTGGGACTTTTGATAAAAAAAGAAAAGAAAAAGACAACAGCCAGTGGACATGTGGCCAGTCACAAGTGGTTGTACTGTGTGTGCTCAGAAAGACCTACTTTATTTTCATCTAGAAAAAAATAAAGCCAGTTAATGGATGTTTTACTCCGAGGCTTGCACCTGTGGAGGTTATTTATTGCTTTTCTGAAACAAGTTTTCTTTGATTTTTTTTCTTTTTTTTTTTACTTAGAAATGTAATGTTTTGCATGTGTGCCATGCAATTTTACAGTCTCCAGGAGGGCAGGAGCAGTTCTTCTTCTTTTTACTTGATTTGTAAACCAACTGCATCTGCATTAGAGAATGCTGTGAACAAAGTGACACTAGTTTATTTAGCTATGCTTGCTAAAATAGGCTATTTGTTTACCAGGGAAATTCTTTTTTGTACTTTTCGTCGCTAGGTTGTGTCGCAGCCGTTTTGGAATGATGTTTGATTTTGTGCTTCTGATTCAGCATAGAAAATGTTAAAACAGTGCCATATCTTTGATTGAAAACTCCACAAGTCTGAGAAAAGCCGGTGCTGTTTGACCAGCTGTTGAATGAAAGGTGGATTTTCATCATATACTAATATACGGACACCTAATTTATTGCCATTTATGTATTATTTAGGCACATTTAATGTAAATAAGAGACTGTGATGAGAGACTTTAAGGGAAGGACATGAAGAAGGGGTGAAGGGGGTTGCCGGTAAAGCAGGTTTGCTTATCTTTGGTGGGAATGAAGATTGATCTGGTTTATGCTAATGAATGTTGCAGGGACTTATCAATGGATATCTAATTAAAAAGCTCCTGGATCAAAACCATGTTTAAATCTGACCATCACTGAGGTGGCATCCTCAAGGACACCTTGACACTCACTGAGCTGAAAGTTATGCTCTGAAAACATCTTTATGTCCTGCGACACTGACCCGAATCAGGAGCTAACCCAACCTGCTGTCCCACATATCAGTAACAGAAAGCACAAACCATTTTTACACTGGAATAAGTGATTTAAATCACAATGGCTCCTTCAGCTCCACCGCAGAAAAGCACAGCTTACCCTTAGGATAATCCATCAGCATCACCTCTGTGTGACAATGCGAGGGGATGAAAGAGGTGAGGCGGCCTGCATAACAATAATCATAATTTTGATCAGAGACTACAAAGATGTGGAATAACCAAACAGAAAGCATGCAGAATAACTGAGATAGCTCCTCATTTTTTCTAACTTAAATTACTAGACAAATGACAGTATTTGCTTTTGGAAGTTCAATAATTGGTATCTTCAGAGAAACTGCACACACTCCTTTTGGTTGCAGTATTCTGAAAATCTGCCTAGAACGCTGGCAGTGCCAACAGAAAGCTCTCGTCATGTTCCCACGGAATGAAAGGCCCCTCCCTCTTGCTCTCATCGCTGCTGTGTTTGTATGAATCAAAGAAAATGAGGAGCTCAGGCAGTCACGACCTGTGGCTTTCTCTGCTGTGGATGTGGAGTCACACACTGGCTGAGGAGACAGTTCATTTGGAGGGATTTGCTCTGGCACAATAGGGGGACATGCACTTTGGATGGGCTTCTGCTCTGGCAGAAAAAAGCAGGGCATTTGGGATACATGGCCTCAAACAGATACTCCTCCCGAATCTTTTTCTCTCTGTCCACACACCCAATTGAAATGTGCCATGTTTTTTCACTTGCATCATTCAGTAGTTGTTTGAGAAAATACTTTCAAAAGCTTATAAAATATGAAAAAAAACCTCACGTGATAGTTAACAATTTCTGTCAAGTTCTTTTCTGTATCTTGTTGCGTACTTTGTAGATAAAACAAGGTGATTAAAATCAAAAAAGTCGAAGGCTGCATGTGTGAGCGAATGAATGAACAGATGTGTGTGTGTGTGTGTGTGTGTGTGAGTGAGTGTGACAGCATTTTAATTGTACAGAAGAATGTGTGACATGTTGTTTTGCTATGAACGAGGAGCATTCTCCAACCACACTGGTACTAGGATTTGGTTTTCCCTTCATGGGCTGAGGGAGGGGTGTTGATGATATTCAATAAAAAAAAAAAGTTCTTTTTTTCTGAAGAAGACAAAAAAGCTGTTGCTGTAATTGAAACATTTTTTGAGTTTGTTTCTGCTTATTTTAATTTATTTTTGTACTGTGATGGAAAAATAAAATGCACTGATCGTTCAAGGCTACCACTTCTCTGTTTGTGCCTCCAGCTGTGAATTAATGTGAATGAAATTTGATATTAGCAACTTGTTTCTTGCTTTATTAGGTTTGTGTGTATTTATAACTGGAAGCAGCCCAACACCAAAAATCTAATCTGGTCTAAAATTACAGCTTCACTGTAGTGTGACAGCGACAGCGTATGGGTGGTGTTCAGAATTTGGGTGAAAACCAAACACAGTGTATGAAAGGAAATCCTGTTAATGGAAGAATTCTACATACGCAAAGATGGTCCATTTATTTTGATATCAATCTAGACAATGGCTCACAATGACTACCGAAAAAGATGGTTGCTGAGTTGCAAGACTAGCCTTTAGGAGAACTTCAGTAAATACTCAAGAACTCCCACTCTCTGGAATTCTGATTCCATAAGGGGTGCTTCCAAGATGGTAAAATTTCAATTCAATTTAATTCAGGTTTATTATATAGATCCAAATCACAAGAATAGTCACCTCAAGGTGCTTTATACTGTAAGGTAAAGACCCTACAATAATACAGAGAAAACCCAACAATCAGACAACCCCCTATGAGCAAGTACTTGGCAACAGTGGGAATTAAAAACTCCCTTAGAACAGGAAGAAACCTAGGCCTATAGCAACATAACTAAGGGAGGGTTCAGGGTCACCTGATCCAGCCCTAACTATAAGCTTGATCATAAAGAAAAGTTTCAAGCCTAATCTTAAAAATAAAAAGGGTGACTGTCTCCTGAATCCAAACTGGGAGCTGGTTCCACAGAAGAGGGGCCTGAAAGCTAAAGGCTCTGTCTCCCATTCTACTCTTAAGTATCCTAAGAACCACAAGTAAGCCAGCAGTCTGAGAGCGAAGTGCAAGATAAGATGGGGCATGATTATTCAAGACCTTGTATGTGAGGAGCAGGATGTCAAATTCAATTCTGGATTTAACAGGGAGCCAATGAAGAGAAGCCAATATGGGAGAATTACGCTCTCTCTGTGGGGGGTGCTTGTTGTTGTGGGCCATTCAGTCCCTGTACAAGCACAGCAAGAGCTGTTGGACTTGATTTACCGGTCAATCTACATCTCTACCCTCACCTATAGTCACAAGCTTTGGGTTGTGACCGAAAGAACGAGATTGCGAATACAAGCAGCAGAAATGAGCTTCCTCAGAAGGGTGGGTGGCCTCTCCCTTAGAGATAAGGTGAGGAGTGCAGCCAATCAGGAGGGCTTTTGCTCCTCCACATTGAAAGGAGCCAGTTAAAGTGGTTCAGGCATCTGACTAGGATGCCTCCTGGCTGCCTCTTGAGTGAGGTGTTCTGGGCATGATGTATTTCAGCTCTCTGTCTGCCCCATGACGAGGCCCGGGGCAGACCCAGGACACGCTGGAGACATTATATCTCTCGACTGGTTTGGGAATGCCTTGGGGTCCCCCTGAACAAGCCGGAGGAGAGGGAGGTCTGGGCTTCTCTGCTTAGGCTGCTGCCCCCGTGACCCGGCCCTGGATAAATGGAAGAAAATGGATGGATGGATGGATGGATATGCTCTCTCTTTCTAATCACTCTCAGAAAGAGGGACTAGATTGCTGAAAACTTTTCAGGGAGCTTTTAGGACAATCTAATAATGAATTACAACAGTCCAGCCTAAAAGTAATAAATGTGTGAACTCATTTTTCAGCATCACTCTGAGACTAATTTTAGAAATACTATGCAGAGTCCTACATATTTATTTAATATGTGCATTGAAGGACATATCCTGGTCAAAAATGACTCCAAGATTCCAGACAGTGTTACTGGAGGCCAAAGTAATGCCATCCAGAGTACCTGGTTAGACACCATGTTTCTAAGGTTTGTAGGGTTTGTAAGGTTTGTAAAAGAACTTAATTTAGAAGCAGGAAATTAGAGGTCATCCATGTCTTTAAGACATTCCTGAAGTTTAACTAATTGATGTGTGTCATCTGGCTTCATGCATATATAAAGCTGGGTATCATGTGAAAATTTATACAATACTTTCTGATGATACTGCCTAAGCAAAGCATGTATAGTCTAAATAGAACTGGTCCTAGCACAGAACCCTGTGGAACTCCATAATTAACCTTAGTGTGTGAAGAAGACTCCCCATTTACATGAACAAATTGGAGTCTGTTAGATAAATATGATTCAAACCACTGCAGCACAACTAGGTGCTATGACAGCTGGGATAGACTCCAGCCCAAACTTGAGTCTGAACTGAATAAACAGAAGAAAACTGATGGCTGGATGATTTCTAGATTCTTACAACACAAACACAACACTTTGTGAAGTCAGATGGCACAGCCACATGGATATCCCAATTCTCACAAATGCCCATCAAAAGCTCATCGGGGTGCTGGGGTGCCTCGGCGTGTGAGCAGGTGACTTTTTTGCCACTCCCTTTTTTTAAATAAAAGGCAACTTTGAAATCAGACCAAAATTCTGAGGGAAAGAAGGATCAGCATTAGACTTTTTAAATAGAGGATGAATAACAGCCTATTTAAAATATCAGAGGACAGCCAGTAACCAGCAACATGTTAATTATTGCTAACCCACATGGCCCAATATTGTAGAAAACCTTCTTGAATAGAAATGCGTGTAAAACATTAGTGAACAAGAGGAAGGTTTCATGCTATCAGCCACATTTAGTAGGAGATCTTTTAATGATATTGTGAGAAATTCTCCAGGATTCATGGAGGAAGAAAAAACTGAGCGATTAATGTTAGCTCTCATATCAGTAACTTTCCCAATGAAAAAGGATAAAAAGTTTTCACAGTTGTCATTAGACTGAATGGCTGTGACAGGAGGAACAGATGGAACAATGTGTTTGATTGTGTCAAATAATATTTTTTGGACTTTGTCTGCTGTTAGAAATCAACTGAAAAAAAATAAGTAGCCCTTGAATACTTCAATCCAATTCCTGTCCAGTGGGATAGTGGGATGGGTCCTCTTGATTGTCTCTGACGCAAGCACAAGTGGTTTATAACTATGCTTCCAAAATTACTCATATTTAATTTTTGAAAACAGGTGCCATCAAAGAACAATGTCCCATTGTAAATCAAACAACCAACCAACCAGTCCAACTCAGTGAGGACTGTCTCGTCAGTGCCTTCTAGGTGAATTACAGTCATTTAGGGAGTGGAACAGCTCTCTGTAGTAGGTTCAGTGTTACTGAGCCAGAGGCAAATATGGCTTTCTGTTCATTCTCTCTTTGTCTCTCTTTTAATGGGTAAAAAACAGTTAGTTTTACTACAAGTATTCTTAATAGCAACCACTTCTGCTGCAACTCATCCCAGCCTCCACATCCATATGTCCTTGAGCAGTGACCCTGACCCCCAACACACTGGAGAGCGACACACATGTGATGGAATTGCTGGTGCCAACTGACGCATTGAAAATATAGAGTGCAAAATTTGTGTATCAGTTTTTTTCCTCAGATGTGTGCAGGTTTGAAAGACCTGATTTGATTTCACAGATTAGAGTCTTTGAATGCAGGTGTTAATATATGTAACCAGATGGTCTGCACATTATCTTTGATGACTCAGGGGTGAGACCAGTCAAATCAAGTCTGTTTAATTAAGAGCCACACTTCCTTAGTGAGGTCTGCTCACCAGTGGTGTTAAATGACAAAAATGTCTCATAGCCTGTGGTGATGCAAATAGAGTGAGCAATAACACATTTTTAGAGAATGTAGTTAGAAATATCTTGCAGAAGAATGAGGTTGTCGTCAGTCTAATGAGATTATTCTGAACCTCACTGATTTATGGTTTATGTGAACTGTTTCATTAACATCCCCACTTTGCTGCAGGTCTGTGTTTATGCTATTACAAGTCTTTTGTATGGCAGACAAATTCAACAATGACAGGTACAAACATTTTCTAATGGCATAAAGATTGCTCAGTCAGCAATGTTTTTAGTTTTTTAAAGGTCTACCCAGAATAATGTCATTGTCAACAACAAAACACCTCTATGCAATCAGAGATTTTAAACCTCTAGGTGGATCAGGGGTGCCAAACTCACTTAAGTTCATGGGCAACAAATGGGCCAATATGATATTAGGTGAAGCCATAAACTGTATCTAAAAGTCACACAGGCCATAAGACTGGTCAGCAACCATCTGGCAACCTCTTGTTGTAACAGAAATATGTACATTCCCTGACTGGTTGGTGAATGGTTGCTGAAGGCTGCTGGTTTCAGTTGCAAAGAGGCTGCTGCACCAAAAACCTCTTTGTGATTGCTTTGGTTGAAAGCAGATTGCAGCAGTTGCCCATAGTATGAATGAAAGACACCAACATTTGTCATTTTATTCTTCAAGCTGTGGTGAAACTTGAAAAAGTGCAACGCAAAAAGGAAACAGAGAACGTTCAACTTCACAGAAAATTTGTGCCTTATTGATGCAAACAGCACATTTCAAAAGGTGCAATCTTTACTGCCAAAACTTTTCAGTTTCACTACTGGATGGTGAGCAGTTAGTGTCTGCAGACATTAGGATCTTCCATACAAATAGGTAACTGTGGCATCCTTGCAATTGCAAGGCTTTCAGGGCAGCACCAAAATACAAAGTTTTCCCCCTAGCAGCCACCAGTTGGCAGGGTTTTTTTTTTTGGGGGGGGGGCTCATTGGCAATTGATTTCACATAGACAGCCAGCAAACTCCATCAACCACTCACAACTGCTTGGGGAATATACATTTTTCCATAATGACTGGCGATTACCAGATCGTTGTTGGCAGCTCTCTAGGCAGCATTAAAAAGCACATTTATAGCCTGATACTAAAATGGTTTTAATCTTTATGGATAGCTTCCACCTTCATAATAACTGGATAGGGTGTGAATTTTTTAATAACTGGAATTAGGGGCATTGCTGCTTTGACTGACAGGTATGGTGAAACAGCCAGCTTTATGCTAAAGCTTCATCCATCTTCTTCCGCTTATATAGTTCAAGGTCATGGGGCAGGTGGAGTCCTGCACAGCTGCTGCCAGTCTATCATAGGGGCAACAAATCACCAATTAATTTAACGAGCATGTTTTTGGACCCTGGGGAGAAGAGGCCAGAGCAACCAGCAACCAGTGTTTTTGAACTCAGGAGTTTCTTGCTGTGAGCCAACAGTGCTAACCACTGTGGCACTATTAATTTACAAATAATTTGGCTTACTGTGTGGTACAGATGTATAATAAATTTATGTTCTAGTATTGATGACTGAAATTTGAGTTAGTAATTCTGTTACTTAGTACTAATTAGCAGGTATGTGCACCTATGTTTTGCACCTGTACAGTTTATGGATGCTTCCTGCTAACAAACTCCACTGTCTTATCCAACTTCTGGCTCCAATAAACTAACTCTGCAGTGACCAAAATGCCAACATCAAGGCTTCAAAATTAAAGCCCAAAAACAACTGGTAAAATCATTGTGGCTACATCCTTCTTTAATATACAGTCTACGTTTTTTAATACAAATGTTTCCTTGTGTAAAATACATAGGAAAGTCCAAAAATATTAAATATTACTACCAACTTTGCAATTTTTCCCATTTTGCAGAGCAATCCATGTCCTGGACCAGATCTTTTGGTTGTATGTTTAACACCCCTGAGTGATACCCAAAGTCCATCTTTGTGGAACAGATCCCAGGAATGTAAATCTTTACTCCACATTTACTGGAAACCTCCCACACTGAGACAGACGTTTTTGGGTTAATTTGCACTCTGCCCATTCATGTAACCAACAGATCAGTCAGTCTAGTCTCAGTTAGTCACTGCCCTTGAAGAAAAGTAGACTCATCCCACTTGCCGCAGCAGAAAGTCATCCATCAGCCAGTGGATTATAAACCCCTGCTGAGATAGCTGATCGTGGCTGGTGACACAGTGGTGGTGGGAAGCGGTGCTGTCATGCCAACTGCAGAGGTTTTAGCCATCTCAACGTCAACCAGAAAAACAGCTGTTGGTGGGTGGATTAACGCTGAGCTCTGCCCAGCTATTACCACATCACACGTTAGAGACTACAACCAGAAAACATTTGAGTCAACGTAACAGTAGCCTTTCCATCATTCACAGATTAATGACCTCTATCTGAGTATGCCTAAAGCACATGAAAGCAAACAAATGCAATGAAAGCACAATGGGAATCAATTACTGAGGTAAATAAATTTATTAATAAACTGATTAATGAAATTGTTTTTCATTGAGGAACATCATAACTTGCATTCATACAGAATACTAGACTTATTCTGGATATTACAGTATATTTATGGTATGTATGGTACTGACTTCTTACACAAATATGCAAAATTTAAACTTAATATAAAATTAGGCACTTGCTGAATGAACGGTGCATACATACAGATTTAGGTCAAAGCTACAGAATAAATTACAGAAATGTAAATGAATTTGTTGCCCTTTGGCTGACATGGACGGGCTTCAGAACAGAAACTGGAGGGGTGTACTTTTGACCATGTCACTGTACGGGACAGCAGAGGGGAGAATGGCACAGGTCTCCAGGTGTTAACATTCATATTTGACATTTAAGCCCATTTCGAAAAGGGGAGCTTAGAAAGAAACCTGTGATTTTTACTCTTATGGTAAAACTAATAATCAACATAAAGGAAAAGTAATCATCTCTGATTAGATTTGCACACCAAAAAACACCCCCCACCAATACATGAAGGAATAAATTAAGTGATTTTCCACATTTTCATATTAATAAATCCCATGAAAACCCCACAATCAGCAATGCACTGCATATGTATCCCAAACCATCTGCCATCCAGCTCCATTTTATTTAATAACAACAACGAGCGTTACTGTAACACTGGGCAACATCTTCCTTCATTATAATGAACACACACCATCTTGTGTCATATAACCTTGACTGCAGCAAACGTGTATCAGTACATTAGTCCCAAACACGTCCACTACAGCATCTGTGCTTAAGGAACAGATGCTTTATGAAACCACTAAAGGCTATTGTAAAAATGAAGCTGTATGTTTGTCACCTATGTTACATGATTTCAGAATTTAGATTTCAGTCATGTTTGCAGTGCAGAGCCGTCGAGCCCCAAACTCCATCCCAGCACCCTTGAAGCACGAGCTTACTAATTTTCCATCTGTTTCAAAGCATTAGAATTAAATCAAGGGCCACCAGAAAGCTTTTCATTGGCTCCAAAATAAAGATTTCTTCATCATTACAGGTTCTTATATTAACAGCTTTGTTTTTAAAGCTTTGTTTCTGACTGATGGGATTTTCTGGCCCGTGTTGTTGCAGGTGTACTCCTTTATTTCCACACCTCATGACTCCTGGATGACTGAAGAAATGTATAAACCTGAAAAATCTTCATTACCCTGCAGGATGGCACAACCAGGCCAACTGGGCAAGAAGCCAAGTGATCTGACCGAGGAAGCAAAAACAAGAAAAGGGAGGAGGAAAGGATGCAGGGAGATAGGAGAAAACAAAAAGCAGAGCAGTAAAGAGGGAAGAGGAGTCCAGGCAAGGCTTTGTTCACCAGCCCCCCCCCCTGACTTAAGAAAGCAATGAGAGAAGCGCTGAAGTGAGAAGTGACACAGAGTCCATCCTAATGATGAGCGGTGAATAGCCGAGCAGAGAGGTGGAGAGGAGAGGACAAGCCCTGTGGGTGATTATAGCATGTTGGAGGATATGGATAGCGCTCGCTCTCTCTCTCTCTCACTCACACATACACACACACACACACACACACACAAACAGCTGAGCTTTCCTCTGAAAACCACCAATTAGCACAACCAATGCCGCTTCCTTAATCCACACCACAAATGCACCAATTTCCCCAAACAACTCCGTGTCTTATCGAGCAACAGGACAAGGTCATCCACCAGAAAAGCTCTGAGGTAAACGGGACACTTACCACTTTAAAAGACACAGGCACTCGCAAGCTAATTAAGATAAATGACTTGTTCAGACAACACTCAGGCACAGGCAGAGGACTCAGGTACTGCAGCTGAAACGACGGCTAACAAGTTTTCCTCCCAGCTGTGATGAAGCCTGCCTCTCCAGTTAGGGCAGTATCAGAGGGAGCGCCGTTCCTAACCTTGGGCGGTTGTTCCTCAGCCCACATTCAGTGTTCTTTACTTTGTCTTTACGCAGAGACAATACAAAAATATGACCGCGGGCAAACAATTATACAATGCTGAAGAGTTTCTGATAATCTTTTGACTCAATAAGAGCATCCAATAAAATATTGGTTCCTTCCATATATAGAATAAACATGACTTTCATAATTCATTATTCTTTCGGCATGGAAATATTTATAGTTTAAGATTTGACAATGGAAGTGCTGAGTCCTGTGTAACTGTATTAGTAATTAGATTGTACCAGATGGACCTTCTGACAGTTTTTCAGTGCAATTATCTGCTGTGTGCTTATTCCCACCAACAGCTCAGTTTCAGTGCTCCAGTTTTCATAACTGCACTTAAAATATTTTATTAGTATGTTAAGTGGCACCAGTTATCTGGATATCTGTGATGACCTGTGAAGTTCTTGGATGCAGCTCTCATTTAAGATCCTGTGGTCAAATCTATGTTTACACTGAGTCTGCAAAGTGACTGCAGGGTATCTGTGTCCATGTTTTACACACCGTCTGCTGATCAACATTATGTGCTTTTATCAACAGACCCAGTAAAATCACCTAAATAACCTTATGTGTGAATGATTTCATAAATGCCAATGTCAAGCGTGAACTTTTAAGCTCACAATTCTTATATTTGTTTTATCGTAGCAAAACTCTATTTACAAAGGATACAGAAAAATGTGCTGTTGCTTTCAAGAAGAGTCATTTTCCAGCCGCCCGTATTTAAATTTTTAAGATCTTTCTCTGCAGGACGCTTCCTGGTTTTTGTATTTGTTATTAAAAAACAGCATACTGGAACGTGCCAACAATGGACACACACCCAACAGCCTGTAAGAACAGTATGAATCAGAGTCATGAGCCATTTTGAAGCACTGGTGATTTGCTTAGTGTGATTTGGCTTTTCACACGTTGAGAACTGTGATGAAATTTTTTGTGAGATAAGATGTAAATGAAGTCTCTGAAAAGACCACGAAATACACAAAAAGTCAAGGGGGACAGTTGTCTGACTATAAACACCACACTCCTCCTCTGTGGCCATTAGCTAGCCTCTCTGAGCCAAGAAGAGGAGAGCGAAAGAGCTAATCAACACACAGACTCCCCCAGTCGCACTCACTGTGATGAAGGGGATATTTGTCAAGTGGAAGCCTATTCCAAAGGACTAAGGACCACTGCAAGTCATCACGATATTCACTAAACACAGAGACAGCAAATGAGAGTGCACTGAGGAGCTGGAGTTCACATGGGATTATACAGTACAGGCCAGTAAGAACATTAAAGTCTCGCATTTGGGGAAAATATGGACTGGAAATACCTGTAGGGAACAAAATAAAAGCTTATGTCATCATCCACTTACTCAACTTTTGTTACTGAGTTTTAGTTACAGCATCCCTGTTTACAACAAATGCAGTGCAAGCTCTGCATGTACACTTATTTGTCCTGCTGTGCACCAGCAACACGTTCTACCCTTAAAGTATAAGCAGCATTAGAGTTTATTATAAAACTGCAGACGATGCATAGAAACTAGAAGAATTAGAATTAGTAGATTTTCTATGTAGCTGGCTGCAAAGTTCAGGATGTGCTCAACACATCCAGCTCAACACCCTGTAACTAAAACTAACGCAAAAATTGCTATTTGTTTCTCACTTGCTGTTCCTTTATGTGATTGTAAACATAAAAAAATAGCTAACTAATAACTTCCATTCACCACTTAGGCAGGCAAGGTCATTAAAATCAAAGTTATTTAGAACGTAAATCACAAAAACAGGTTTCTTTTGTTTCAAAGCAATCTAGATGAATCCAAGTCTTTCTTCATTTTTAGAGGTTTCCCTTTTGATGTGGCTCCTACACATGAAGCTGCAGGGATTATGAATTCCTGCAAAGCCTTTGGATTTTTTGATTTTTTTTTTTTGCCTCTTATGCAACATCAGTGAACAGTTGCTGCATAATCTCCTCTCACCTCAGCTCAAAATAATCAATCCACAAAACAGAAATATTGCACAAAGCAAATCATTTGGATTTTGGTGCACAATCATGTAGTGCACGTTTAAAAATAAAAATTAGACGCCTAGAAGTCAACAAAAAAGGTCAAATTTGGCATTGCTTTCCAAACTGAAGACTGAGCTGCACTGTCTCATTATTAGCAGCTCTGCAAAAAACAAAAACACATCAGTGAATCATCATCATCATCATTATTATCCGAGCCAGCTTTGAAATCAGCTGTTTTTTCCCGCCTTGGCCCACTTTAGTTGCCAGGAACAGCCAGGATGTAACCAGACCGGCTCTTGGTGAAGTCCGGCTGTGACTGGTTGATCTTGGACTCAACAATGACCGTGCACTTTCTGCCGTTCATGCTGCACTGGATGGGACTCGCAACGTTCACCTGCAGCTTCCTTTTCTCACTGCGGAAAGAGAAGAAATAGAGAGAAATAACTGTTAGAATTCAGGCAAATGAGCGAATACTGACTAATATCTGCTAATTTATTGACTTAACCTCAGATTATTAGTCCGCTATCATTACAATCGTAAAATATCTGCAGCCTCAGCGGCTTCATATTTCATTCATATTTCACTGTTTAATGCACAGAAATGCACAGGGATTAATCATGCTTACTCCAAAAACACGGCATCATAACACACACACACACACACACACACACACACTCGCTGGTTACGCTCTTACTGTATATGCACGGTCACACTCACACATATAATAAAGCTTGGGACCATAAATCTTGCTCTACTTTCACATAAACATCATCCTCATCGACGCGCACATCACACTCACATATGCGCACACAGAAACACTTTTATGAGACCAAGTATTGTGCATGAGAATGATATATGATGAAAAAAATGTCTTTTTAAGTGAGAAATATCAGCGGTAAATAATAAACACTATTACCTACAGTAATATTCACACATAAAATCTAACATGAAATACTTTAAATATAAGCAACTCATTACACATGTACGATTAAACTAAGATATATAAAGTGAAATATAGTTGAAAGACCTTGAGTCACATAAACCAACAGATTATTAGAGATGAGGGGACTCATTAGCAAAGGCTAACCTAACCGTGCCTTTTAGTTCTGACCTCAGGACCAGAAGATCAAAGGAATCCTTTTGAATTTTATTCATGTAACATCAACTAGCAGATGCCACTTTCGGTCACTTCATCTAGGAAGTATTATTTCACAGTATTTTAGAGAGAAATCTAACACTTTCCCACTGTGCACGCTAGCAACCACAAACTTATTAACAAGGTCAGAGCGGGACACTGAATACCCATCTGCCTGTTCATGTGGAGATTTGGAATAATGTGAACTCTGTTATTTGGAACACATGCCGCTGTGATGTGTTTATGTCATAGCTGGGACATTTTCTGTTTTCATTGTTGAGTCATTCCTCCGGTTTCAGCAGTGGGTTCCGGCTCGGGGTAGAGTATGGGCTTGTGCTGTCTGTCACACCTATATGGTGGCTGTATTTGAAGACTGTCTTCACCCTTGTGGGAGTAACTAGGCTTCTTGTTATTATTCTTTACCAAGTGTCTGTTAGTGCCTCGACCCAAGATTGTGTTGGTGTGCCCAAAACATGTCTTCAGTGTGCCGTGAGTGGGCACACTAGCAGTTTGACCCTGAGGAAAAAATCCACAGTGCACAGCCCCGCTGAAAAATGGCAAGCATGGGATGCTCCTTGTCATAGACCCAGCCCTTATTACTAGTGATAAACCTCAACATGAAAATTGGTCCATGGTGAAATTTCAGTGTGCACATCAAAATGGTGACAATGGGACCTCCGTGGAGTGATCTAAAATGACAGCTGTGCCAGAAGCAGTCCCGAACCACACGAGGAGACAAACCTGGAAGGGGAGATGGGCCAAGTCGGCAAAGTTTCAGAACGTATTGATCACAGCTCAGACCGTATGTGAGACAGGCTAGTTTGTGGGCTAAATCTTTTAAAGACTTGCTAGGTGGAGACGGCAGAAATACTGCAGCTACAGACTGAAAATAAGTTAAGGGATAGTAGAGACACTGCACACCCACACAGGTGTGGCTGTAAACATTACAGACCTGCTGTGATGTCTGGATGAAGTCAAACAGTCTGTGATGTAGTGTCAAATAACAATGGCTGCTAGTGGTGTATAAAGTATAGCAGTGTTAACAGACAGCAGCAGAAAGAGGAAATGCTGCAGTAAACTTGGAAGTTCATTTTTAATAGCTCTGAAGTGTTTCCACATACAGAGCCTTTTCTATTTGGAATCAGCTATTGCAAGACATCTGAAATATGTCTTTATATAAAAGGGTACACATGGTATTTTGTTTACATGCCACACAAACTGTCATTTAAAGTAGTAAGTGGCCAGTATTTGAGAGCCAATCTGAAATGAACACTCGACCAGCACAAGCTGGCACCTGGCACCGTGCTGGTGGGTCTTGGAGCGTGCCCAATGATCCAGGCAAGTAAATGAACTGTCAGTCAAACCGTGTCTGTCGTTGCCAGCTAAACCTTTAGAAGACATCTATTCACTCTGAGAGCAAAAATAAAAACAGGTGTGTAGGCGGACCATGATGTGACTGTAAATGTTGATTAAATACACCTTCCGCAGCATAACATAATAGCTGCCTGCATTCATTCTCATTTAAGGAAAATGACATGTGTTGGTTGGATGGATGCAGCCTCTGGGTCTGAAAAGTAAAGTCAGTGCGGAAAATGCATTGAATCTGGTTTCTTTCTAATAGCAAACAGCCAGCTGCATCTTTACTTTCCGGATGATTTCATGGCCTCAGTCAGTTTCAAGTTGTTCATAATGCTGACGCACTGACATTAGACACTGTAGAAGACTTTAGTGTTATGTGTTGTCAGATGCCTGACAAGTTTGCAATGCCAGGAAGCTGGCAGACTAATAGTGACCAAAATGTTTCAGTCATTCACACACTGTGCTTCTAAGCATTTAGTATAATTAGTGTACTACAAGAGCACATGTAAGAATACTAATGGACGTATCCAGACTGAGATAAGGTACATGTAGTGGTTTCCTGCAGGACTTCTTGCTAAGCTAAACTAAGAGGCTGGCAGATGTAGCCTCATGTTCACCTTTCAGATGTGAATGTGATATTGATCTTCTTGTCCAACTCAAGTAAGCGAGAAAATGCTGCAAATGTTTCCAAAAGCACAGAAATATTCTTTTAAATTGAGAAATACATGCTGCAGGTACATTTCTCAGGGACCATTTAAATAAAGCCCTGGTGAGCTTCTTGGTAGCGCTTGGCTTACTGTGTAGTATCACAGAGATTTTAATGCCTGAATATATATGTGTGTGTGTGTGTGATTTGTTTTTTTTTTTTTTTTAAAACAAGAATATATGTATGAGATGCAGAGATGCTGTGAAAACAGAGTATGATTATGCTAGTGTGGGTGTATACGAGTGTATGTGGGAGAGAAATGTGTACGATTATGGGTCCCAATAACCTTTAACGCGGCAGAGACGTATGTATGAGCATGTTTCCATGCACAGATTGAGAAAATTAAGATGAATAACAGAAGAAATCATGCAGCTCTGCTGCTGAAGGAATGATCCATATGGTGCTGCTGGGTTGGAGCACAGCAGCCGATTGGCTTTTAGTGCCTGTCGCATCTCGTTAGACCTTTTCTGGGTGAGCGGGTGCTCTGCCTCGTTTGCTCTTAAACAGGATCGATGACGGGAACCAAAGAGTGAGAAGAAAACGGCAGAAATTGTGAGGCTGCTGTTCGCAGAAAGCAATGTAGAAGCGTGAGATAATGTAAATGTGAGGGGGGACGAGAGGATGACTGCGATAATGGCTCTGTGGTGGAGGGGAAGATGTAAATGTAAACAGGAGGGCTGGTGACAGGAAGCTGGAAGTGTGATAAATAAATATGCATCTATCTGTTCAGTCAAGTGCTTGTCTTGAGACACTTTCTCAGTGGCACAGTTACCAATCGTGGCATAAACAAATTCATTATCTGCAATTACGGCCTCCGGTCTCTGTCCCTGAAATGCTAACTGATAACACTGACTTGTTGCACAACACAAAGAAGAAGAACTCATAAACAACAAGCAAAAGGCTTTCGCTGCCCACGCCGCACTCCTCTGCAGAGCGTGTGTGTGCAGCAGCTCTCCATCTCGGCTTACGCAGAGTGGAAAGGCTCAGACTACCACTGATGCTGGTTTCCATGGCAACCCCCGTGAACTGAACTCCCCCATCTGTCATGGCTGCCAGCCAGGCAACGGCACTATTGGTTTGAGCATGTTTAGATACATCTCTTTCTCACTCTCTCTCTGTCCATCTCTACTTCTCCCATCTCCACTGTGCTGCTGAATTGCCAGCGGGGATGCTGTGCTGTGTGTGAAGGGCAAACAGGAATGTACACACATGTACACACACACACATAATACACCGTAACACACTCTCACAAAGCCAAAATGATCTTAGACACCTTTCCTCTGAATAAATACTCCAATAAAAACCAGTAGAAGCCTTTATCTGTGAATAGAAAAGCATGATCAGTTGAGCCTTAAGGTCACTGGCTGGCCTTTCCCCATCACGAGCCAGAGCCCTGAGGGCAGACTTGGTCCTTCATTGGACGGCCTCTCTGACTGGAAAATCAATTCTTTCCTTTACTGAAACCCCGTTCCCTTTGTGTGTCTTTGCCCTTCATGCCATGTGAGCCCATCCTTACTTACTTCCTAAAGTACTTCCCTTTATTTAGAAGGATGGAGGATCCATGAGTGATTCAATAAAACGGGAGTGAAAATAAAACTTGAGCACAAAATTGTGGAGGGGTTGAGGACAAGTGTGCTAAAAAGGAAAAGGTAAATGGTCTGTAGAAGAGAAATATAAAATATGCAGTAAGTACCGAGTGAAAAACTGAATGTGCAGAACGGTACCTGAGAGAAGAAAAGTGTTGCAAAATGAAAGAGGGGAAGAGACTATTTTCAGGTCGAGAAAGCAGGATTACCTCCAGTCCGTTAAGCCATCCAGTCCCATTTCTGAGTCATCCCTCTAATAGCGTACCTGGCTGTCCCCCAAGCTTGCTGCTGCTGAAAAATATATGAGCGCTGCAGGTGGGGAAGAGGGGAGGGCCAATCTGCAAAGCTAGGCCTGCTCTAAAAACTCAAGACTTTGAGGACAGGATCAAATGAGTCTTACAATGACTCACAGAGCTCTTACAAAACCAGTAAAGAAAAAAATGTGCATAATAATCTCAATTATATTAACATGTGGTTGAGGAGCTTCCAGCGATATCACTAATATATCCCACTTTGCTATATTTGGCTTGCTATAAGCATAAACAGCAGCTTAATGTCCAAATCTCTGTGTTATAATTAGAAATGTAATTTATGGTGGTCACAATCTTATTTAACAGATTATCAAGGAGACAATGATGCTGTGCATAAATATTAGCAGAAGTAAAAAAGCAAGACACTGTCTTTCAAAACAGTGGTAGCCAAGAAGCACAGCGAAGAGGCAGAAACAGACCTTGATAACACGACTGGGGAGAGAAAAGAGTACGGATCTGAACAAAAACACACAAAAAGATTAAAGATAGCTAGATTCCAGCAGCCTGACACATGAGAACAAAAGTTGGGTCTAAACTGGAGATCTGTCAGAGCCTCAGTACACATCTCATCCTTATACACAGTCCTGAAGAAGTGATGCCACCTTCTATATTATATATATATATATATATATATATATATATGTAGAGAGAGAGAGAGAGAGAGAGAGAAAAGAAAAGAAGTCTCCTTACATCAATATTTCAATTGTGAGATCAAAGAGAAGGGAAGGCACGCACAAATGTGTGTGTTCCTGACAGTGAGTATGAGCTTCAAGCACCACAGGGCAGCTTGACTGATGGATTGTGGGATTTTTCTCCAGATGTCTTGTGCAGATTAAAGCTACAACTGTACAGCCATGACTTTACACACTTTAATTTACAGTACCGTGGCACTGGGCCTCATTCACAAACAGTAACTGTGCTCAAACCATTCCTACACATGAATGTCTCATCAATATTCTCCTACTTGAATTTGTTCGTACTTTACACAACAATGTACAAGTGCCACAGACCACGCACATGCACACAAGATGAATGAATGGCTGTCGTAGAAAATTTAAAACAGACATTTGGTACACAATTATGACATAATGAATTTTTAACTGCTTAAAACTGCCTTCTTAAAAAAAAAGCTTCCATTCTTGCTTGTTATCACTTACACTCATTTCTTCACAACATCCCACATATGGATGTTTGCAGTTCTCAGCAGTGAGTCATTCCCATCTCGAGCTGACACATCCGATGCTCCCTCCCTTTTCCTCTCGTCTGTTACTCTTTTTAATGTCAGAACTTTTCTTGTTTTCACCTGATCAGGTATTATGCATCATTCACCACCTAGATAACTGCAACCCAAGTATCAGCTTATTTTTATTTGTTAACAAACTCCTGAGGAATGACTGAAAAAGAGCACCTTTTCTGGTTTCCTCCTCGGACAAAACCGTTTATGTTTCTTTAGCTGGAAATCCTTCGTTTTTTTTTTTTTGTTTTTTTGTTTTTTACAATGCACACTTCTCCCGTAGAACGACTTTACCGCTTTGGGAGAAGAAAAGGGGAAGAAGCAGTGTGGCTGCTGCACACAGAAATTTAAAATGGTTGATTCACATACACAGAGTGTAAACAATGAAAATGGCTGACATGCATGCTTTATTAATCCAACTTATTTTGCGAACAGGGTAAAAAGTTTTCTACACAGATTTTGAGGCCTGTTCTTTCTTGGAGAGATGGGTGTGCAGCACAGCAGAGAATTTTTACATACTTCCTTAAAAATAGATAAAATGCTTTGGGAGTGAACCTAGACATTTGTTTTGCTGCAGTTATATTTCATAAAGTTTCGAGTCTGGTTGATTTGACACTCTTTGTAATTGTGTTTATTTTTCCAGTACAGCTGAACAAGAACTGTTTAAATAAAGATATCACTCAGTAATAACCGGAGCCCCTTTTAGCTTTAATGTCAAGCACAGCACAGCTAAATCTCCACAAAACAATGATGAGTACCCTGGTTACCTTTCTGAGGTAAAGGTATGGCAGCATGGTATAGGAAACTTTAGCTTTCACTAACTTATCACAGCTGTGAGTCAAACTAAATAAAGCAGTAAGCAGTGGTGGTTACCAACAGGATCACATAAGAGATAAAGACATGTAGTTTCACTGGAGCACCAGCAGGCATTGTTCTCCTTTGAATTTCTTGGTTTTTCGTCTCCACCTCCTCCCTTGTCTGCATCTAAACAAAGGTGTCAGCCATTTATTCTGCACTTTTAGAACCGCTCGGTCAGTTCCTCGGGTTTAAAAACCCGCCTGCACAGACTTGCTTTTGTAGAACCTTCTATAACGTCTTCTTGATGTTGACATATTTTGCTTTCATGTTCTTTTGTGTTTAACTCTGGAACTGGAAGAGCTACTAAAAGAACAAAGTGTTCTATGCTACAGCAGCTGTATGCTACTAGCATTGTGATGAAGTCAGATACAGTTATTGCCCATTACATATTACATTTAGTTTCACTGAGGCATTAGGCATACATTAATCAAGGTGCTATATTTACATTGAATATTAATATAAACTGAGCAAATCCCAGTTGTCCATCACCAAGAGATGCAGCTAGATTTCTGGGAGGACCCACGCCTGGCTATGATGTAGTTGAAAGCAGATATTTAACTCAAGCTTAACAGTGGAAGTTGATATGGAGTTAATGACTGTAAATACAAAGGTTTGGTTTGGTTATGGATTTGTTTTTAATCAGTTTACAATATAAGGTACTTCAGTCTTCCCCCAGGTTAGTGGCTTACTTTTTAAACTGGCACGCCACATTTAAGCTTCTCATCTAAACTCTAAGAATTATTTTAAAATGGGACATTAAAATGGCTGGACATTAACAGCAGACCTGACACAGCATCTCTCTTCCTCTCACTGTCACACCGTTTTTGTGTCTCACATGGCTGCATCGCATGTCTCACGTGCCCCTGTGTGCTACATTCACACTGCTGCAGAGGAAATGGAAAGATGCACAGGCCAAAAACAAACCCAAAACCTGCATCAGACTGAAAATCATCCCCTACAGTTCATAGGCACGAGTTAGTTCTTATCCTCAACGGTCATCCATCACTAAACGCAGAAAGTGATACAAGGCAGCTTCACCGATGCGGCTGGATTTAAACTGCCCCGGTTTAAAGTGACTGAGGTCTGGTGAGAAAACTGCCTGAGAGACTTTTTTAGTTCAGTTCTTGCGTTAGCATCACAGAGGCCGAGGTAGAAAAGTTGTGGTAGAAGTGCAACTGCAGGATTAATAATAGAGAAATGGAAGGAGAGGAAGCAATTCTGATGGCATGGTGTGTGTGTGTGTGTGTGTGTGCGTATGTGTGTGCGTGTGTGTGTGTGTCTCTGTGTGTGTTGATCTGTCTGAAATGGTTGCAGCAGGACACTTTAGTTCAGAGAAAAATGAATGCTCGGGGGGAACAGAATTAGATCCCTAAAAGTCAAGGCTAACAAATTGGAACAGTCTCCCTTGTAGATAATTTCTTCTCCTCTGGATGTACAACTTATTACAGTTTTTTACTCCACATCTCCATCATCCCCATTTCTACCTCTAGGCTGGCAAAAACTATTTTATTAACTATTGTAAAAGCAAAAGAAATCCCCAAAGACGAGATCAAATCCAACACTGAATACCATTTGCAACAACTGCCTTAGTTGAGAATCAGATTTCACCATAAGACGGCATTTTACTTGCACTGTTGACTAAGCTGTAAAAATTCAGCAAATCCAAGCAGAGATATCTCCTTTTTTATGGTGCCTCACCCTCACCGTGTTTTCCCTTTCCCATTTGTTATCTCCTCTCCACCGCCTACAGAAAGAAAAGAGCTGTATCTCGCAGTGGGAAAGATCACAAAGTAGGTCATTTCGAAAACAGGGTGAAAATGCACTGGCAGCGAAAAATGCAATCGATTAAACCGAGCATGGGGGGTGGGGGGTGGAAAAGGGAAAAAGGAAGGGAAAAAAAGAAAGAGAAGTTGGTCTTTGGTGTAGATGGAGAAGTGGAGTTCAGAGGTGAAGCTGCCCGAGTGAGGCTCACATCAAAGCGCTCTGCACAGCGGCTGAGATCCAGTTCTGCTCGAGGCCTTTTCACAAGACAAAGGAGGGGAATGTTCCGAGCTATGGTGAAGTTGCTGCTGGAGAACACTGTCAACCTCTTTGTTAATCACACTTGCAAACATGGAAGACGCATTTCATTCTTTTTCCAGTGCACCGCACCCCCATAAGACAAATTAGACTTCACAATATTGTGAGAACCAGCCTTCAAAACTCCCATGAGATGCTGCATGAAGTCTGATGATACATAAACACGAGCTGAAAAGGCCTCTTCTTGTTAATATGCTAAGTGAGTGTTTCTGCTTCTTTCTGCACAGTAAGCGAGATCTGCGATGCTGCAGTCGGGGAATAGAGATGCTGACTGTGAAGGGCCATCGAGATTCCCTAAAGTGATTGAATAAAGAGCTTTTTTGTGATCCACAAGTGGGAAATTTTAAGTATTTCAAGCAGGTGTTTCCCAGTGCTTTAGTTTGGGCTGAAATCAAATATAAAAGAGCTTAAAAACGCTGTTGTTGTGTCTGATAAAAACTGATTGAAGTTCAGCAGCAGCTTGTCTGTTTTCATCTCCTCTTCCTGCTCTGATTTCAGAACAGGACTGCTGCTATTATCCCATGAACCTTTCTGTGGAGCTTTGAAATGTGTGTGATTGGATGATTACATTTTAAACTTTAAAAAGGGGAAAACCACTGAGAGCTGCATGCCCAAGTATGGGCAAAGCATTTCTCATAATAAAAAAGCTGGGCAGCATCTTTCTTTCCAAACTCCAACCCCAGGTATGAGATGCACGCCTATATCATAGACTGTACATAAAAGATGGATTTAGTTTTTCCACTGCTTGGGACTTTTTTCCCCCAGTAGTCATTTTAGGGTGTTGTGATGTGGTTTAAAATCTATTTTTGTAACAGCTGATTCTGCTAAAACCACCTGCAGCTCAGTGCTGTTCCTCGGCCTAACCTCTGCACCAAGATCCATTAGAGCAAAAGATGGCAACATGTGCATTGACCACTGGAAGGATTGAAACATGGCATCCTTATTCCCAGAGGACAGCAGGTGAATGACTGCCATCAATAACATTTCCTCGCGCAAGCAGCTCTGAGTCCAGCGTTCACAGATGTCCCGGTTAAACAAAAAGGACACACTTCTCACCTCTACATTTCATCATTTAAGAGATCAGTGGGAGATGAAAAAGCACCGGAAATGTGCAAAGCAAAAGCCTTGCTCTCTGGGGGATACTGTCACTGCTCCACAGATGGTGGAGGCTATCAGACACTGCAGTCATTACAGCTGCACAGCAGGAGGCTTAAACAAGCCTGCCTGTGTTTGTACAGGAGGTCAACTCTGAGTTGGATCCTGTCACTCTCTTTGTTCTTCTCTTTATACCATCAGACCAGTGAGTTAAACATTGCTCACCAATCACCTGTGCCTTTGGCATTTCAGAAGGACACTGAAAACATATCAAGGCTCAGCAGAGTTTACTTTAAACACATTAGGTCGATCAATACACTCGCACAAACCGAGTCACTGCCGATAACAAATACAGGCAGCCTCAATTAGCTGCTCATTACCAAAGGGTGACCGCTCACTTGTCAAGTGGTTACGCCTCCACTTGTGTTCATTAAATGTAATCAATGTATCAATCAAAAGGTTCATTTATGTTTATATACTGACATAAGACTTTTCTTTGAAGTGGCAGGAAAGTGGAAATGAAACCCCAGAGATAATAATAAAGAGAAAAATATGCACTGAGCAGACAAGAGAAAGAGTTTTGAAGACTTAATTAAAAAAATTAAAATTTCTCCACTTGTGAAAAAACAGTGACTGTCTAGTAAAAGTCCCCGAGGATGTGATTATTCCTGAGTGTTCAGCTGGAGTAAACAGTGTTGAGAACCTTAAAGCAAAAACATTTTTGGAAAAGCATTAAAAGATGCTATTAACTACTAAAATTAGAGGGCCAGTTAGACTTTGATTATGGCTTAGAGAAACCAAATAGATAGATGTCAAAATTCATCTGTTGCACAGCAGTTTAGTCATAAATTCTGACTAAAATATGACACTTTTCAAAGACTGAGTGACTGTACCTTATTACCTTGGCCGAAAACATTTGTCTTTTAAAAGAATTCAACAATTAAAAGGAGATTTTACCTGTAAAATTCAGCAAAAAGTGGGCCAAACACTTATTTTTTTAATTTTCATATGGAAAAACTACAGTTGCAGTAGAAAGTGTAGTGCAAAGCTGCAGCAGAGCTTGGATGCTGTGGCTTCCTGATGCTGCAATGGTCAGAACTCACTGAACAAACAAAAATGGCTTAAAATCAGTTCAGTTATTTCTCAGTCTAACTTGTATTAGAATAATCTTTGAGCAATATTAAGACAGGTCTAATGCTACAGGCTAATCTTTAACTGGCCCCAGGAATGAGGCAGCGTGGCACATTAATTAGCCTTTGTTTAAAAATGAAAAACAAATATATATTTATTTGTATTAATTCCTACAATACAACTAAATCAGATGGAGCTTGCAAAGAGCTGAATTTAGTTTTTGACCAGTCAATCTTTTAAAAACCTGCACTATCACTTTAAACATCCTCATACTTTTCCTCACCATTTTCAGATGAAACCAGTAGTTAAAGTATTTCTGCAGACAAGCACCCACAGATTTACTGAGGCTGGACGTTACATAAACCAGGATAAAAAGCAAAAGCAGACACAGATGTAGCCCTACACAGCACAGGTGGAGAGGTAATGAATAAAGTAAGAAAATGGGAAAATGGGAAAAATAAAAGGAAGCTTGATGAGAGGACAAATGATGGGGAGTTGGAGGTAGGGACAGGAGCTGGAAGGAATGAAGCTTCACTCTGAAATGGGAGGAGGGATACGAGAATGGACCAAGAGAGAAAAGAAGAAGAGTCCGAGGGAGGAGGCAGGGGAGAAACTGTGCTGAGGCTAATCATAATTGGCCTGACAGTGGGAGATGGTATGGTGCTGTTGCTGGGTGAAACATGTGTGTTTAGGGGTGGGGGAGGAGGACAGTGTAAATGTAAAGGTCAATGAAGAAACGGAGCCCATGAAATATCAAGGCTCTGACTTCATTTCAGCTGAGCAGCACTTAACTTTCATCCACACTGAGAGCAAGATACATGACTACAGTAAGAGCAAACATTATGTCCATACGCAGATATGAGCAGAGCTCCTTCGTGAGTGCAGAGGAAGCTGCTGTGCTAGTGAGTGGCCATGCAGCAGAACAAATGTAGTGTATGCAAATAGATGCATATCCTCCGTACTGGTGACTGCTGGTCCATAAAAGCTGTATAAATGCATTTCTCTCTCTCCTTCAACAACTAGACCGGTTATTAAGCACCAAACAGCAACTGCAACTATTGCTCGAACAATTCAATGGGAATGCATTTGCTCTGAACTAACTTCATACCAGGTTTGAATCTTTGTGCCAAATAAAGTTGAAATTAAATGTAAAACCAGAAAAAAATAACACAATTAAAGCCACTCCTGCCAAATTTCTGCCACTTAAACAAGAAGTAAACCTGAGCAGTCGTGATCTCTTTATAATCATTGTCTGATTTCATGCAACCACTGACTGGGACTGCACTGTGATGCATGCTGCATTTGAAAGGCAGTTTTAAAAGGCAAAGTTCAGGGCTGAGATCAGAAAGCTGAGACATGAATTAAACCGCAACAATGTTGCAAATACTTCACTGAAGTGGCAATTAAAGTTCAGAGGCAGTGAATGTCCTATGAAAAACTGATCCTTGTAAATAGCTTAAACTTTACTAAATCCAGCCACACTTATCACAGCCCATTAGAGCACAGCTGAAATGAGGCTTAATAAATCTGTCCCAGAGTGCTGTATCTGTCAGAGGGTCACTAATTACATCACGAGTACCATGGCAAACAGACACACTATGAAACACTGCTCTGTTAACATTCACACAAGGGCTCAAAGTAATGATCCTTATCGCTAATTCATATGTGAAAAACTGTTTGGATAAATCAATTATTAAGTCTCTGATATTTTAGGTGAACTCAGTGATTTGAATTATATCTGCTTGAAAACATATTCAGTGGCTTGCTTGGAGTAATGACTGCTCACCTATAGATACACAGTATATGTGAGCCTCTGCACTCAGCCCGTCTCTCTTTCCTCCAGGTCATTTGGGTGTACGTTTCACTTTTGTGTACTTGCACAGCACACGTCTAAAATCCACGTGAGGTCTCCTCGTTTAGGTCCACCTCTCTGAGCCTGAGTTGCGACAGATGCGGCTCTGTCTGTGTCAGCAACAACCAGTCAATCAAAGTGCCCACACCCCTTTAATTATTATTCAAAAAGGTTCCTATGAAAAAGGAAATTATCAACAGCATTTTCGTACCAAGCTGTAAAGGTGTTTATTTCTGCTGTGATGATGGCCATTGTAACAGGAGTGTTGGTGGGCACTGACCTGCTCTTCGAAGGAGCCTCAAGTACTCATTCAAACACATGGAAATGCACTTCCAAGGTTGCTATCTAATAGTACAACATGGTATAGCAAATATGAAGTTTCATACACAGATACAGATTCTTTGTGCTATACAAGGCACAAAGTAAAATAAATCCATTTTTATTTTTATATTCTATTCCATTGTACTCTATTAGTTTTTGTTATTTAATCCAACACCTCTTTCGTCCCTGTATATGAGAGAAAGAGAAATACAGACAGGCAGACGGGTTCAGTGGTGCTTGGGGCTCTGCAGTGGGAAAGTAGGTCAGACTGACTTGCACATTCATAAACATTTTTGCCATACGCTCCCTCTGACACACACTGCCCATTTTCACACTTCTAAGTATTTTCTCTAACGTATACTTAACTAGTCAGCACACCTAAGCACACAATCCTCCCAGTCACAACAACACAAGCACTCGGGCTTGGCTACTCGCCATCCATCACTCTGCCCGGCCAGCCTCCTCCCCCAGGCTGCAGCACGGTGCCAATGAGACGAGCAGGACTACCCACTGGCCCACATAACAATGACTCCAAGTCTATGTCTGAGTCGCTCCTATGTGTTTGCAAAAAATTAGTGAACTTGTATGCAGTTTAGAAGATAGAAGATATAAAATAGATATGAAGAGTAACCTTGAAAACCCTTTAGTCAGATGTGGCACAAAGAAAAGCACTGTTACCCTTACTATAAAAGACTAAAGCTACCATAATAAAAAGTGAATGATAAATAATACGCAAACACAATTTAAAAAAAATTAGGCGCTAATTAAACCAAACACTGAAAATATGATGATTTAGGCAAAAAAAACCCAAAACAAACAAAAAATCATTTTTGCTGTTATTTTAGGAAGGTGACGAAATGTGACATACACCGATGTATTATTTGATTATCTAAATGCCTGAGTACCCAGGGATTTCCTGTTTGGACTATAGTGAGTGAGCCCGGTGGAGGAGAAAATAAAATTAAAATAAAAAAAAGAAAATGTAAATTAAATGGAAAAGTATCTAAATATGGGAATAAATGAAAAAGCCAATAAACACAGGCACGAAAAACACAGGGCTATGAATCCATGTGATGTCTTATAAATAAATGACAATGACTACATTTATACTATTAGAACTATTGCTTAGTATTTAATGCTAAACAATGCTTTTTGGTGCCTAATATAAGAAATATAAATAATATTGCCTACAAAAGTCTTCATTAAATTTACAAAAAGCACGATTTCCTAAATATGACAAGTCTAAGCAGCTGTTCAAAGCCTGGTCACGGCCATTTTGGTTCAATATTTTGTTGATATTTGATGTTAAGGACATGCTATAGCAACTGCACAGAGGCTCGAGTATCTAGACAGAAAAGCTAAAATAGAGCATTTTTTCTAACACACTACATCCACCTCAATCCTTTTTTCTGTTCTTCTTTCTAATGTTTAGATTTCATTGTTGTTTGGTTTTGTTAGCATGTTTCTTTTTTTCTACTTCTCCATCTGTGGTATGAGATTTGCCGTTATTATCTGCAGCCAGCAGGGTTATTAATGGATCGCATACGTATCAGACAAACATGGATCCAATGGTTGCTATGGGAACTGCATCCGCAGCGCCCCAGAAAGGGGGGGGAGCAAGAGCGGGAGGAGGAGGATGAGGAATGTTAAGTGAAAAACAAGAGGGGGAGGGGGATGAGGAGCAGCGGCGGGGCGGTTGATGGATAGAGTCAGAGGAAATGGAGAAGGAGGGATGGAGGGAAAGAGGAGGAGAGAAGAAGCCCACTTCTATCAGTCTGAAATATTTGATTCAGCAGAAAGGGTGACCTTGGAGAGGAAGACAAAAGCAGGTCGGCTTTCTCCCTCGTTCTCTTTGTTTTTTCTTATCACTCCTCTCTGCCACCCTCCCCCTCGCCCTCCTTTATAAAAGATATTAGTGCCATCTCTGGATAAAACAGTAAAAGCACTTTGGCACATTTATTGAACAGCAGTTTTTGTTATTAAATATTAATTAGTCTCTGCAGCTAAAATACTCAGCAAATAGACCTGAGTCCTATAAAAAGAAAAACTGCATGAATGGATGGCCTCGATTTTTTTCAAAGTTCAATATCAGTGTGTTTTATCCTATTAACTGTAAATTTAATGTTCTTCCAGTATCTAGGTAACAATTCTGCAAACCTTATTGCTCTCTTTTAGATATTAGGGTGAATTTCAGGTAACGTGTGAGTCTGTTCCTGTCATGGTACCAAATAATGCTGTATTGGTCAAAGCATCTTAGAGACACGTGCCTCACTGTGACAGAGCAGGTCATGGCAACAGTGCGACTGCTCTCACTCCAATCTCGTCACCCTTGTTCAGGACCTACTGGTGTCACTTTTAAATGCACTGGATACCCTTAAACACCACTTTTCAACAAGTAGGTATAATATTGAGATGGGATGTAATATAACCAAAACTATAAAAACTAACCAAGCAGTTGTTGATACCTAAACCAAACCAGGTAGTGGGTAAAAGCTCGAGTCAGTATGAAACTGATGAGTGAACGAAAACTAAGTTTAACAAAAAACATGAACTGTGATTCCCAGACTGGGACACCTGTGACTTAAGCCACTGCCAACCCTCTGGCTCCCTTATGCAGCCTTTGATGCTACAAAACAGGACTCATGGGCTCCAATATTATATTCAGGAACTGACACCAAACACCTTGCGTGTGCCATTGTGACACTGGCGACTCTGAACAAAACAGCAGTGCTTGATGCCCTGCGAGGATATTTGATCTAATAATCTGACCTTGAAGTCACAGACAAAAATGATTTTCTTGTGTACCCCTGATCAGTTACAACCTTTGACGAACCCTCGGTGGGCTGCATATTCAGCTTTCAGTGATGCAGCCACTCTCTATCTCAAGCTACCTTGAAAAAAAGAGTCCAGTAAGAAGCAAAACAAGCAAATCTTGACTTTGGTAAAATAAGTTTATTAGTATGTAAGTTTTCTGGTATGTCCTGGTTTGATTGGTTTCCATTCATTTCTATGTGGTTTATAAAACAGCTGGACCTTTGAATCTTCATTGAGCTGTGTAATCCATCACAGTTAACATTCAGGTCAGCAATAGTTTTGTCAACTTTGCCCCTCATTCTGGCTTAAACATTAATACATACTGTAGCTCCTTCACATATCGCCCAAAACAATTCAGCCTTCAGTTCAACACTATAAGCTCTCAATCATACAGTCTCTTTGTGAATTACAACCAAAGTATTCTGGGATTACAGCCAGACACATTAACCACCTCTGACAGGATCTAAAGGTCATAACATGAGAGATTTGTGCTTCCTGTTTTTGATTTGCCATAGAATGGAATTAGATTTCAATACAAAACACTTTGGTTTTCTTTATGTATGTTTGTGTCCTTACACATATAACAGTGTTTAAATATCCACTGTGGAATAATGAACTATGTAAAAGGATTCCAGAGGACGACTGCAGCTCTAACTTCAATGTCTGGAAAGCAGTGCAGGCTGACATGTAAACTGTGTAAAAATCCTGGCGTGGTTCTTGAAAAATCTTAATATGTTCAAACAAATGAGGATGACTCTCATAATGGAGGAAGATGGCCTTTATGCAGATGATATGACTAAAATGACTTACTCAAGCACAAAGAGAAAGGAAATTAATGAACACAGTGACGCCAACATGTCTGCAGAGTTTGACGACATCATCTTACACTACCGGAGATGAATGTGATCCCTGGTTCGTAACAGAAACCAAGAACACACAAATGAATCAGACTCTATTCAGATAAATATGACGTTTCAATAACCAGTGTCCTCTACATTCTCTCCTTCCCTTTCAGTTATCTCTAATTTGATCCATTTTTCTGCATCACCTGCAGTTTCTTCCTCACCTCCCTCCCTGTTATCTCCCTGTTCCTAACACTGTTTGTTCCCCCCTCCCTCTGTTCTGATCCACTCTATTGTTACCCTGCAAGTATTCTGACTTAACACCCTCTGGGTCAGAAGCAGACAGGGGGAGGCTAAATGCTAAAGTCTTTAGGGAAGGAGGCAGGAAGCAGAAAGAGAATCTGACCACATAACTCTGATCAATGAAGGGTTGTGTACTGCACACTACTGCTGACTCATGCTGTCGGACAGGGGGGAGAAGACGAGGAATAAAATGAACAAGTGGGAGAGAAACAGAAGGACAAAGAGTGGGGTAGAGGTTAGAGGAGAGTAAGAGAAAAAGTATGAGTGGATGTAACCAGGAGGGGGGGGAATCTAAACGCATCTGTCACAAAGACAAACCTGGACAGCTTGCAGAGGCAGAAAAAGGGAGGAAGAGAGAAAGCAAGCCAGGATGTCCTCATGCAGGCATTAACCTTTTGGTGAAAACATCTACAACTGTAACAAACTAATGCTTTAATTATTCCAGCAAGCTCCACACCGGTGGCACCTGAGACATCTACAGTCTGGAAGCTCTCTACAACAAGCACGTGGACTTCCATGAAATTTGGCACAAACTCTTTAGTTTGAAGTTGTGAGAAATGCTTCAAAATTAAAAATGACTTGAAATAAAAATGACAACAGTACAGTTAAGTTTGATACCATGAAAGTGTCTTAATTGACCCACATTCCTGCAGGAGCTTTTGTAAAAATACTCGATAGTTTTACCTTTTTAGGCATCTAAAAAGTCCTGTTTTAATCAGTCTATGAAATGAGAGGAAATATTGAGGGAAAAAAAGTTGTTTCTAAAGTGAAATAATTAGCGGAATGGTTAAAACTGCAAACAGTACTTGCAGCTCATCCAAGAAGTCTTTGCTCAGGTTTTGTTATCTGAAATTCTAATATTCCATTTGTACATTATTTAACAATAAATAACAGGCTGCCTGTGTGATGGAACTCTTCAGGCTAAGGAAACACTGTGTTAACCAAGCTAGCTAGTGTTACCAGGTAACTTAGTGCTCCACCCTCTCATCTAAACGTGGTCACTCCTGGCTCCAAAAAACCAAGCATAGCAAAAAAAATGGCTTCAAATTTTAAGTCTAAAAGCAACAAGTGACATCAAGGTGGCTATGCCCATCCTTTATCTACAGTCTATAGTGATTAGGTAATTTAACATATGATAAGTTTTTAAATGTTTATCTTAATAAAATAATGTTGTCAATACAGAGTTTTAGTTTGATTACTATGACAGAAATTATTGTATTACCACTACAGTCAGCAGGTAAGGATCCTATTAATGTCTCCAACCCGCACACACATAGACACACAATCCATCTACTGCACTGGGTTTTTCATTAGTCACTGTGGACACTGACAGCGGTGGTGGCAGTCAGTCCACCAAGCCAGAACCAAGCTGTTGCTACAGAGACTTTCCAGAATGCTTTTCTAAGAAACCAATTCCAGCTGCTTACAGAGCACAGCAGCAACAATGACAATACAGCAGAGATTATGTGAGCAAAGGATTTAAAAGAATCAGTCACAGGGTCATTCAGGAGGCACAAAGTGTGCCAAGAAGCTTCAAATGGCACACTTTGAACAATATTAACATGGCATGAAAAACACCAAATGTCACTTTAAACTCTCAAAAAAATCCCACTTTTATTGCTTCAAGCTAAAACATTGTTTTTTGCATAAATATGCTGAATTTCATTTAGCTACCACCTGGAGCTTATCGCCTATGAGAATTGAAGATGAGGATGAATAATTCATTACAAAGTTATTTTTACATTTGTCTCTCAGTGAGGAAGGGTGGGAGTGAAAGTGGAAATGTGTGATGCACCACTGAATGAGATACTCCAACACACTTAAAAAAATAAAATACGAAATAAAGCATATATTCCATATTAAGTTACGAGACATTTTAAAAATGTGCATAACACCTTTAAAGTAACACTTTTCTTCTTTCTTTGGTGGTTAACTTTGGGTCCCAAAGCATGTTAGGGCATAAACAGATATGCAAGTTCAAGATGAAGTTGAGTTATACTTTCCCGTTTGTTAAACTTGCAGCTTTTTGGGATAATACTGCACCGAACTACACTGTTCTCCCTGTTGGGATAAATGGTGTTCTTTAGCATGACCTACAATTTTAAGGTGGGTTTGATTTTGGGGAATGCCAAAAACAGATTTTCCTTCAAATTTTTATTACTGAACTGATCATCTATCTTCGGGTGTATCCACATATGGCCCTTTTTAAATGAACCAAACAGAAAAGGGACTCATACCACTTTTCCAGTGACGCAGTGCTGGTGCCAAGTTCATGAACCATTCAGCGCTTTTCCACTGCAGACTCACTCGGTTCTCGGCCAACAAATCGGTTGCTTTCCAGCACCACAAACTAGCTGGTCTGGAACCAAGGAACGTGTGACGCAAGCCGCAGAAGGGCGTGGCTCTGCCATGTTTGTACCTTCGGCTTCCATTTCTGAACCAGGAACTGCCTACACCCACATATATAAACGAGCCTCTCAGTAAGCAGTGGAAACGCAGGCCTGTTCTTAAGGGGTTCGCCGGTTCCTGGGAACCAGCACCAGCACTGGCACCATGTCAGTGGAAAAGTGGTACCAGTTCTCTTGATATTCAGATCCTGAGCACCTGCGAAAAAACAATCTGGTCCACTGGTTGTCTCTCTCATGTCATCCCTGATTGGGTCTCATCTTCTTTATTATCACACTATGGAGATCTCTAACCTTCTCAACTCTGGATTATGATTTGTGTTATTTTTCTCAATTTTTTTATTTTTACAAACATATTTCAAAACTGGTATGTGTTGCACTTTTCGCAGCTTCAGTACAGCTCGGAGAGCAGTTTGAGTGTTTCTTTTCTGCAAACTACTGGTGGTCTTGCCAACTTGCTTGCTGGTGACTGAAGCAATCGCAAGGAGGCATTCGGTGCAGCACCTAACAGCTCTTTACAACCAGTTTTACTCTAGTGTTTGCCACCAACCACTTGACAACCAATCACACAATACAGAGTTTTCCTCAGTGACTGATGGTTACCAGACAGTCACTAATTGGTCTCTAGACTTGTGTGACTGGTATAGGATGTGAACAGTAGTGGTTAGTGTTTCACTTTTTAAAGGGTACCTATTATACTAATTTCCAACTCCATATTTCTATTCTTGGACTCTACTAGAAAAGCTTTGTATGAATCACAGTTCAAAATAACCCTTACTCGTCTCATACTCTGCCTGGGGCAGCATCTTAGTTCAGCCACTGTCTGAAACATGCTTTTCAGCTCCCTTTTCACTCCCTTAAGACCAATTTCTGATTGGTTGTCTCTCTCAAATAAAAGACTTCCATAGCAGGTGGGTGGGGCTTCTCTGCTCATAGTGAGCCCTGTGTGTCTCACACGACCATATGTGGGGTATTAATTGTCATTGACATCATACAGAGCCATGATTAGAAGCAAATGTGAAATTAAGCATTTAGAGCAATCTGAAGTCTGAGCTTTTGGCTCACATAGATTACTCGTACATACTCTGACCTTAAAAGTTGAAACTTTCTCCATGTTTAACATGAACACTCACCACTGTCACAATACAATACATTTTTAAGGTTAGGACAGACACATTTTAATGCCTTTTCCATTTCTTGCCTGTGGCAAAGTACTTCTCTCTTCCTTTGGCACTGAGCTGTAATTTGGTCCTAATGAAAACCCCCGCTTCCATAGGAGCTGAATAATCAGAGAAAATCATTGTTTTCTCTGATTATTAATAGTTGTCCCTTTGATGTGTTCCTGGTGATGTGAACAAGAAATGAGACATCACAAACTAACTAGACTGGGTTATGGTCTGTAGAGTCTATGATACAGACCTGCTGCTCTCTTCTTACTATTTGAGCATATAAAGTCTTGAATGAGAGGGCAGAGCATACATAAGGTCTTCTGGGTTGTCTGAATCTGTCCTTGATTTTAATGTGTGACAAATGCAGCGTGTCTACTCTGCTATCCTGGCAGAGGATTTGTGGGTGTGCTGCAGTCACTGCTGAATGGTGTGCATGTAACACACACACACACACACACACACACACACACACACACGAGGGAAAGACAGAGAAGCAGAGAAGAAAAGGGGTGGCTCTGTCTCGTCTAAATATAGGCCTCAACAGCAGCACAGACTTAAATATTTCATTGCCTCCTCTCCAGAAATGAGGAAGGGGGGAGCCAGGGGAGAGAAAAGGGAAGATTGAGAAAGAAGCAGAGAGAGAGAGAGAGAATGAGCAAGTAGAGGGGAGCCTTAAGGGGTTCAGGAGACACTGAGATCAGGACAATGGGGATAGTCAAAAATAGGAAGAAGAAGAAAAGGAGAAAAGGATGCACAGAGGGAGAAAGAAAGGATGGAGGCTGGAGGCAAGGGAACCTAATCCTTCCTCCTCCTCCTCTTTATGCAAAATAAGACTGAAATATTTCTGAATTTCTCCAGACAAGTGGTGCATCACGACCGATAAGAGGGTTATCTTCTTATGTATGCGTAGCCAAAATCTCTGAATCACTTCAGTTTGAGGGAACTTGGTATTGGTAAGATTGTGCTTGACACTGTGAAAAATACTTTGACTCCTCAGCAAAAATAAAAAATTGTAATAATGGAAAATATCAAACAGATTAATGTCAAGCAGATTTGGAAACTGTCAAAGGGAAATGGCACCACACGGAAACTCAAGTATCCGGCCGCAGCCATGACAAGAAGAGGATTTATTCACATTGGCGGTGTCATTCTGTTTTGGCCTCGATGTCACTTTGAGGAGGATAAAGTGTTGCTTTGTTGCTGCTGTAAGCTGTCCTCCTTCCTGTCTGCTATTGTGGACATTGTGTGCTGTGCAGCATGCTGAAGGAGAGATAAAGGTTAAAGCCACATCTACAGGGAGCTGCAGCAGCAACACTGGATGCAAAAGATGCTACAGTACACAAGCATGAGCACAATAACATACAGACTGCTTTGCAGAAAATCCTCCACATGCACACAAACACACAAATCCACTAAGAAGAAAGGCAAAAACATGAACACAAACACATGCTGGTGTTCCCTTTGTTCTGTCACTGTTTCACAGTGATGGATGAGCCTGAATGTGAAGCACATACAGGGTCATTATGTGACGCCCGCTGGAGCTTTTTAACAGCCCGACACCTACAGAGAAATGGACTCCACAGTGGAACAAGATACCATCACCAAATAGCAATGATGAAGGACATGCTCACCTCCCTTACACACAGGCGAGGCTGCAAACACATTAAACACCAAGACGAGCAGATGCAGGCACATCTGTCTGCATGCAATACTGTGTCCCACCCTCTCACTCACAATCACAGATACAATGATAGACAAACACGAACAGAGAAATCAAAGCATGTGGCAGACTCTACTGTGGACGAGTCAATTCAGTGTGATTTAAAAATATGCTTTATTAAAAAATTTATTCACACTGGGTACGTCTAATGAACCAAAAAGGTCAACTATCAACACAAAACTGCATCTCGATTTAAGGAGTCTTTTAGCAGAAATTGTTTAGTGATTTTATTTTAAGATCGATTCATTTATTTTGTGTTCTCAGAGTTTAAACATTGACATCTTCGTCTGCTGCGTAATGTTCAGCAGAAACCAAAAGACCACAGACAGCAAATCACCCAAACCTGAAGGGAGGTCATGCTTTCGGTCTGGATAACTCAGAAAATTAGGAACAGATTTCAATGAAAATCTTTGGGGTGGTTGAGGGTGGTACAAGGAACAATTATTTCGAGTTCAGTGCTTTTCAATTTTAGATGACTAACATGCAAAATTAAGATAATATTCTTAGAAATGTTGAAATTAGTTGAGTGTGTTGGATGACTGAACGAGCCGACCCGGTCGCTTGGTTGGTTGTTTTTTGGTTTTCTGCGTCCTTGAGAATCCAAAATAAGTCGCTTGTAAAGTCCAAAGCTTGCAAAAGCTGAGAACTGGGACAGTATGAAGAGTGAGTTATACTCTGAATGTGCTGTAATCTATCATTAACATAACTAGCAAATGCGGCACCACTGAGGGCTGACATTGTAAGGTCGATGTTAAGAACTGTGGAGCAAAGTATCACTTTAACACCGTGCTTAAGATGGTTGCATGAAGCTAGGTTTGAACCCACACCAACAGGTTGTGGTAAATTTTAAAAATGATCCCATGGTCATCTTTTCCATAAGCAGCGACTGCTTGCATGAAAGAAGCTTGTTCACACACCTCCCCCCACTGAATCTATCAGCAAAACCGACAGCTGGATGTGGAAAAGAAGGTTTCATTTATATTTAAAGAGATGATGAAATTTTCCTCAATAACTTCAAATGTGATTCAGCAGGTGGAGAACATACTGTAACAATTATAGAAGAACGGCACCTTTAGACACATGCTGTCTCCGCACCACATTTTGCACATATAATCCACTTTTCCAGGTGGTTATCCTCTTTAATCTAATGACACAACCAATCTAATGAGTCAAATAAAATGTAGTGGGTTCAAGCTGGGGCAAAAAAATTGAACTTTTTTATGCAATCAATAAAAGACAAGATGCACTTGAACATATCTGATGTCCACAGCTGTAAACTTTCATGACATTACTGGGCTGCAAAATAATAATACTAATTTAAAAAAAAAAAACTATGATTACCAGTCAGTTTAATTTAAAAGCCTAATTTTTCCAAGGTCCCACAACCCCGAATCAGATAGGCAGAAGAAAATGGATGCAATTTAAGGTTACAAGGTAAAAAAACAAACCAAAAAGTTACGTTCTGATGACATAATACGGAAAGCTTTAATAACAGGGATGCCCAGATCTAACCGGATGCCCTGTTCCAAAACAATATTGATTATCATGGCTCTGGTCTCCACCTAGCACTGGAACAACACCTGTGTTTAATGAGCTGCATTCCTCAGTGTGAGGAACAAATTTTTGTGACTTTGCAAAAACACTGTAACAAATAAATTTATGTAAGAATATAGATTTACTGATTTACTTTTTATTACTCACTTCTTTCGATTGCTCCCTTATTTGCAGGGGGTTCCCACAGTGGGTGGATCTACTTATTTGATCTAATCTGCAGCACAAGCGAAATGTGAACATGAATGTTCAGGTAAGGCCTTTCATATTTCAGCACAACAATACTACACCACATACTGCAACTATTACAACAGCACGGCTTCTTCACAGAAGAGTCCAGCGGCCATGTTAGCGCTCCCCTTAGCAACTGACGGGCAGGGCAGTAAACACAGAACAACTGAGAGAAAAGACTGGACAGCTGTCACCGAGTACCAATCCAGCTTTATTAATCACGATTGGATTGATAACCTGTCAAAAACATCTGATCGGTGCATCCCTACTAAACATAGGGAAAAGCCCAGCAACTTCATTAATAGAATAAAAAATTGTTCTCAACTGAATACGAAAACAAGAAAAGACGCAGAGATCAGTATCCTGAAGAGAGTCCAGATTAAGTGAACATTAGGGTTTAAGTGGGGACAGCTGTTGCTGTGTCCTCTATATGCCTCATAATCTCCCCACCACAGGTCACATCAGTCAGTACCACATATGAGCCAGCGTGACTGGATTTGACATACTGTAATGTTCTAGAAATTCAATTGAGACAATTTGATTATTTTCTCAATTTAGGAAGCACGTTGTTCCTGCAGCTATGCTGGAAATTATCTCAAATGTGAGCCACACAAGGTTTAAGTGAGGACAATATGCTGATTATTAACTGAAGCAGTTCTCTCTACACAGTAAATAGAAGAAATTAGGTGCCTTAACCTCATGTCACCCACAAGTCTTTAAATAAAAAAAAAAAAAACTACAGCAAGCTTTTTTTAGGACTTTTTAGATGAAAATATTGAAGCAGATAAACAAGCGATTCTGCTTTTTGTCCTTCTTCTGGTTACTACTCGTTTCCCTCACTGCTTACCTCTTGAAATGGCTAAGCAGGGTGCCAACCAGCTCCCCGATGCGGCTCTCATTGGCGGGCACCATACCCTGCAGGCACACCACGAGATCCCTGCTGTCCTTGGTGTGGAACACAACCAGCTGGTCCTTCCCGGGGGACACACTCAGCCCGGTCACCTGGGACGCACAAACAGAGAATACAGTTAAGCACTGATAAACATGTATATGAGGCAGAGAAACACACAGAAGCATACACTATTACAGATGCATGTAAATATTTAATTTAGTGTACCCCAGCAGAGACCTAGGTTGCACCGTCAGGCCACAACTCGTGTTTCACTTTGCCAGGAAGTGACGAGAAGAGCGCTAATTTGGACTGCTCGGGATGTCTCCGGAGTTGATGGAATTCATAATTTTAAACAAACATAATAACCTATGCTCACCTGCCACTTCAATAGGTACACCTGCTTAATAACTTATTTACAGAGGTGGTAAGTAACAAAGTACAAGTACTTTGTTACTGTACTTAAATATACTTTTCAGGTATCTGTACTTTACTCGAGTATTTATTTTTCTGACAACTTTTACTTTTACTCCCTACATTGTTACACAAATATCTGTACTTTTAACTCCTTACATTCTACTCGCAGACCGAGTGTAGATGTCTGTAAGTTGTGGTCTTGGTACTTCAGCATCTAGCCAACGCTACAGAAGAGGAGTGAAAATAAAGGGAGTAATATGTTGTGGCAGCTAATTTCAAATGCAACCTTTCTATCAGCTCAACAAATATCTAAATATCTAAACTGTTTGTGTGCAGTTTGTCACACAGTGTGTCTGCTAGGTAAAAGTCCAGCTGCTGTATTTCCAGGGAGAGAAAAGAAAGAGAGAAGTTCAATCAGAGATGGAGAAAGAGGACAGGAGAGGAAGCAGAGAGGTTAGATTTAAAGGTAAGAACTGCTCAGTGACAGCTGATAAACTGGAAATTTAAAGTTTTATTTTTTTAATCAGATCCTGGATCTGTATATGATGTGAAGTTGAGTTTTTTAAATTGTGAAACATCCTATAAAACAAACTGAAGTATTCTAACTAGTATGAAAATACTACAGTTTAGTGCAGGATAAACAGGTTACCTTGCTGTACTGTGGCGAGTTTACAGTAAAGCTCTGTGTTGGACTGGTGCAGAACAGAAATGAGTTTGAATTTAAGCTGTTAAAGCTTAGATTCATTCACTGAATTCAACCTTTTATACCAACTTTACACTCTCGGTGCTGGGGATGGAAGACAGGTCGTTAAATATCTTGTTGAATTCAGTTGTGTAAATCCACACAGAGCAGTAAACCTCAGAGCAGCAGCAGCTGATCACAGCCTGCACAAATTGTGAGCTGAGACTCTTTTCCCCACATTGAGCCACTACAACAGACCTTATTCAAGCTGAGTGTACTCATTAGAATCAGAATTTGGATTGAAATGAAGTTTGTATTCTCATGTAATTATATTGTTTTATTATTACATTAATACAGCACGAGGTTCAGTTAGCTTTGCACAGCTGGTAGAAAATGTCCTCCAAAGAGATACTTTTACTTTCTTACTTTGAGTACATTTCAGAGTCTGTACTTTTTCACTTTTACTTGAGTAAGTTGAATCAACTTCCACTTTTACCAGAGTTTTTTTTAACACAAGTATTTGAACGTCTAATTAAGTAAAGAATGTCTGTACTTTTGCCACTTCTGGTTATTAACACAAATGCCTCCTCAGCCAATTACATGGCAGAAACTGAACGCATTTAGACATAAAGACATGTCATGATGACCTGAAGTTCAAAGTGAGCATCAGAATGGGAAAGAAAGCTGATTTAAGTGGTTTTGAATGTGTCATGGTTGTTGGTGCCAGATGTGCTGGTCTGAGTATTTCAGATGGCTGATCTCCTCTGACTCCCACACAGTCATCGCTAAGGTTTACAGAGAACGGTCCAAAAAACGCTGCACTGACACCAGAGAAGAATGGCCACTGCTTTGAGATGACAGAAAGGCTCAAATAATCATTTCTTACAACCAAAATATGCAGGAAACCAAAGTGAACCCTGAAGCAAATGGAGCAGAAGACCACATCAGGCACTCACCAACTCACATGGGCTCACCAAATTGGACAACAAAAGATTGGTCGGAATTTTGTGTAAACAACGTGAAAGCATAGATCCATCCCATCAACAGTTCGAGCTGCTGTGGCAGTTTAAAGGGGCGGGAGATATTTTCTTGGTATATTTTGTTCCCCTAATTGAGCATCTTTCAAACACCACAACCTACCTGAGTATCGTTGCTAACCATCTTTGTCCCCTCTGCACCTATATTCTCACGGTTGCAGGGTAATGCACCACATCACAAAACTCAATTCAGCTCAAACTGGTTTCATGACAGTGAGCTCACTGACCTCAAATGGCCTCCACAGTCACCAGATCTCAATCCAATAGAGCACCTTTGGGATGTAGATTGGGAAATTTGCACCATGCCGCTGAAAAAAAATGCAGCACGGACTAAAATCTCTGAGGAATGCTTCCAGCACCTTGTTGAATCTATGTCCTAAAGAGTGAAGGCAAAAGGGGGTCCAAACAGTAGTAGCATCCTTCAGGTGATCACTTAATAAAGTGGGCAGTGAGTGTATATTAATAATATAGAACATAGTGGGCTTTTTTTTATAGTCTTGTCCTGAACCAACACACATGATAGACACAGGAATAAGCAGCCAAGTGTACCAATGGTCTACCTGTGATCCAACTGCACAACACCCCCGCTTTGCATTAATAATAAAAAATGCACAAAATATCGCTGCCTGCTCCTGATTTAATAAAAAAAAAGAAACAGAAAACAGTTACATTAAATGATAACATTTTAGATGAGTTCTCGTTCTCTGTCTTAATCATGAAAAAACCCTTTTCAAATTTTCTCAAGATAATGAAGATAATTACAAGAATTAAGCATGAATCAAGTAAACAGCAGGGGGAAATTGGTTATTGATCGACGGGATGGGGCGACTCACTGGCACAAATATAAGTCAGTATCTGGTGTCACCTAGTGTATGGGATTTCTTCTGCTGGAGAACAAAATCTGCATGTGGAGTAATGATTTATTGATCAGCCTCCCAAAGGCCCAATCTAATTTTCCCAATTAGAGCCCCAAACTACAGCAGCTGCATTAAAAGGAGACCCTGTTCTGCAGCGGGACTGTCTGATTCACAGGTCTACAAAGTCAAAGCTGCAGGAAGAAACTCTTTACAGGTAAACAATTCTCAGGAGAAGAAAAAAAAGACCTCAGCTTTATGTCTCATTAACTTCCCATTACTTTTCAGTTTATCCTGTTATCCGCCCTCTATTTAGCTCACTTTCCTTGGTTTCCTTTGCCATCTCCCCTCAGTTTTTAGTCATTTATTTCTCCCTTCATTTGTCTTTCCAAGTTGAACTACAGGCAGTGAATGCTGAGGAAACAGCCACAGGGCAGCCAGTCAGCTACACTAATATCCATCACCAGAGAGCAATGCCAAGACAAAGTCCCCATCACCGGCAGACAGGCAGACACGGGTTTCTACCAGCGGCAAATCAACCAGTTAGGTTATTTGGCTTCAACATGATGCCCGTGACTTCAGAAACAAACACTTCACGTAATCACCGTGAATTAAAGCCTAAAGCCATGCCTCTCTGTACAGCAATCCACCCACAGTTAATTACAAAGAGCCGATTACATTTACATTTATATTAAAGGCTTAATTGATTGGAACGACATTCGGTGTTCTAATGAGTTGGGTAATGATACATTCTGATTTGTTTCCTTGTCTCATTTTTTCCCTCTGTCTCGATTCCCCAAATCAGTTTTACCCAAGTATGAATCTGTTAGAGCCATTTATCCCCGCAGCCATCTGTGCAGCCGCTCGTCTGTTACCGTTGCAAATCCAGCAAAACTTGGGAGATATTGGCATATTTCAGTCCGATTTTAGCATGCGGGAATTGTGCTGCATGCTCAACATCTGCATTCTACACCGCAGTCATTTTGATCCTTCGGGTGATCAAATCTCACAAAATCTCTGCTGCAATTATGTTGAATAAATGACTGCATGACTTTTGAGCCTTTTTTATGATGTGATGGATCCTGATGAATCTATTTCATAATCAAAGATTCTCGATTTTTTTACTTTTGGCAAATACAACTCTTCCTGTTACAGACGATCCAGTAATTAATCAGCTGAAAGTAAAAACAGTCTTCAGATTGGTCAGAAAAAGAAAGAAAATCAACCATCTTCAATGCAAAAAAAAAAAAAAGGAGAGAAAGTTTGCTTTTTTATTTGTATTCTAGTTTGATGGTAATAATAAAATTTTCACTTTAACTAGTAATGACTTCATGGATTTCTTTACAAATAAAATTTTAGACATTAGACAAAAAATTATTCAAAACCATCTCCAAGATTTATCTTCATGTTCGGCTGCTTTCAGCACTGCTGGTATTTGTTTAGACTCTTTGGCTCCAGTTGATCTTTTGGCGTTAACTTCAATAGTTACTTCCTCCAAACCATCAACATGTTTATTAGATCCCATTCCTACTAGACTGTTCAAAGAAGTCTTTCCAATTATTGATGCTTCAATCTTAAATATGATCAATCTGTCTTTATTAGTTGGCTATGTACCACAGGCCTTCAACGTAGTTGTAATTAAACCGCTACTTAAAAAGCCATCACTGACCCAGCTGTCTTAGCTAATTATAGGCCAATCTCCAACCTTCCTTTTCTCTCCAAAATCCTTGAAAGAGTAGTTGTAAAACAGCTAACTGATCATCTGCAGAGGAACGGTTTATTTGAAGAGTTTCAGTCAGGTTTCAGAATTCATCACAGTACAGAAACAGCATTAGTGAAGGTTACAAACGATCTTCTTACAGCCTCTGACAGTGGACTCATCTCTGTGCTTGTCCTGTTGGACCTCAGTGCAGCTTTTGATACTGTTGATCATAACATTTTATTACAGAGATTAGAGCATGCCATAGGTATTAAACGTACTGCACTGCAGTGGTTTGAATCATATTTATCTAATAGACTCCAATTTGTTCATGTAAATGGGGAGTCGTCTTCACACACTAAGGTTAATTATGGAGTTCCACAGGGTTCTGTGCTAGGTCCAATTTTATTTACATTGTACACTCTTCCCATAGGCAGTATTATTAGAAAGCATTGCATCACTTTTCATTGTTATGCAGATAATACTCAGCTTTATCTATCCATGAAGCCAGATGACACACATCAGTTAGTTAAACTGCAGGAATGTCTTAAAGACATAAAGGCCTGGATGACCTCTAATTTCCTGCTGCTAAATTCAGATAAAACTGAAGTTCTTGTACTCGGCCCCACAAATCTTAGATGCACAGTGTCAAACCAGATACTTACTCTGGATGACATTACTTTGGCCTCCAGTAACACTGTGAGAAATCTTGGAGTCATTTTTGACCAGGATATGTCCTTCAATGCACATATTAAACAGATATGTAGGACGGCTTTTTTACATTTGCGCAATATTTATAAAAATTAGAAACATCCTTTCTCAGATTGACGCTGAAAAGTTAATCCATGCATTTATTACTTCTAGGCTGGACTACTGTAATTCATTATTATCAGGCTGTCCTAAAAGCTCCCTGAAAAGCCTTCAGCTGATCCAAAATGCTGAGCTGACCAATCATGTTCGACCACTTGATTGCATGCAGTGAAACAGTTCATGCAGAGAGCAAATGAGAAGAGGTCTCTGCTATAGTACAAGTGCAAAAACCATCAGCTTATTTCATGTTATGATTTATGATTTGTTTTATTCAGAAACAACAAGCTGATCCTGCTAAATCAGGAGCCCCAAAACATCAGGCATCGGCCACAGATATTAAAGTTTTAAAGTGATATTAATAACAAAAACAGCTATACTTTTCTCAAACATAATATACAGTATATGTTTGAGACACCTGGGAACATGATGCATCTTACAGCACACACAATTAACAGATTGCGATCAGTCGGTTGTTGACTCAGGAGAATTGCTCGATTTGTGAGGAACTCGTTCCCCGCGTTTGCCAATGTGAGCAAACTCCTGCACAGTATCATCAATGATTTAGATGCAGACAAATCACAAAAGTTTTAACTCAGGGCCCTCTGGTCTGACATTCTCTGCTGCATGAATGTCATGAACATAAAATGTGAACACCAGCTTTTCCCAGTTTATTCTTTGGGGATCAAATAACTGGTTATATAACACATCCCAGCAGCCCTTTTAGGATAGAAAGGGTGGGGGGGGGCTCTGTGATTAAATGAATATAATAAGTTAAGCTGTGCAGCTATGTTGCAAAAATGCAAGGGCTTCAATGAAACAGCCAGTGATATTAGAAGGCAAAGAAATATTATCAAACTAAGTCTACAGTATCGACGCCGTTGCCACGTATGCATCATCACATCCTGATCTTAATTTTAGGAGATCTGCATGACGTGTCACTTCTTTTGCTAAATCCTTTGAGTTATTGGAGTCAACTGCTCAAGAAAAACAGCACATTGGCTACGTGTACATGTACACTATTAAATTGAGATTGTAACTAAAACGTATGTGGCAACACTGCGGCTGTGAGTTCTGTTTATTTTAGGTGGGAAAAAAAAGGGGGGCATGAGGAGACTGGGAGCCGGAGGGATCACAAACAAGCCTCACTGGGAAGAAGGGAGGGAAAGAGTGCACATGCCTGAACGACACCAGACATCAGCTGATCTGTCCTACCGCTCCGTATCCATGACAACACCGTCTCCTGGGAAGTTGGCATGACAACAACGGGAAGAGAGAAGCGGCAGGAGAGAGAGGAGAGACGGGAAAGTAAGCATTGGATAGGAAGTGGGGGGAGGAGGAAGAGGAGGTGGGAATAGAATAAAAAAAGATGGAAAACTGAATGTGAAAAATTGGTGAAAAGGAGAAACATGAGTCACGGATTCAGGATTTGTTTAATTTCAATGAACGATAACAAGCCAGTGATCTCACTTGTGCAACCCCAGCATTAACTGCATTATAAATCCTCTGGCAGTTGCTGGCTCTTCACTACAGTTTTGGCCATCTATCAGCACGGTCTTTCCTTTTAGCAGCCCTGCAGGAACAGCAGCAAATACACAGAATAGGGCAGCCAAGTTGATGCTGTGGTGTTAGCCTATCACTGCTAATCAACAATGAGCTAACTGCTCGCCCCTCGGTTTGACCTTCTCCAATCAATGGCACCAAGTCATGCTGCTGTGGCTATCAGTCCACATCGCTCTCCGCTCATCCTCATCCACCTTTCCTTCAGCTCGTGCACTTTTCCACCTTGACCGATTCACTCACCCTTGCAGCCTGACATTTATTACATAAAGGTCGTGTGTTATGTACACACCAGGGCAGTGATGTAACATGAATAAAATGAGGAATTAACTTTTCTACACAGGTAACAAAATACATTATGTGGCATTATTCCTTTTTCTAATATTTTAACACCATGTTATACACCTAAGATCCCTGGGCCCAGCAAATAAATCCCCAATCATTCAGACTGAAGATGATTTAAGGACGCATTTCTTCTCCAACAGTATATCAGGAGGAATGATGACAGAGACCATAACATGTTTCAGTGCATTTATGGGTGAGAACACAGTGGCTTTGATTTTAATTTGGTTTCTTTGTGCGCATGTGGACCTTCAGTTGCTGATATTTTTAAATCACACCCCACAAATCCCATTCTGATCACCTGCACTTGTCCATCTGCGATCTGCTGGATCTCAAACTCTGTGCAAAAACGCATCCTGCAACTTTGGCAACAAGGACAAAAAAAATCACAGGAAGCCAGTTGCAGGCAGTGAAGGAAGACTGCACTGGCATAGCCAGAAACTCTTTTCAGAGCGCTGCGAGAGAGCACACATCATCATTTTGTATAGCGGCATTGTACAGTGTGACCCCAGGTTGTGACTGCTGATGACTTTATTAAAAAGCTAGGCACTGTAAGCAAACACTTTCAGTACACAGTTATTTGATGGGAGTATTTACTGAAGAGTCCAACCTGCATTTACTCACAGTATGGTTGTTTTTTTTAATGGATGATGTGTATGTCGAGCTCTGTGAATACTGCATCACTCCTATTATGTTACTGTCACTGTTACAAACCATACTGTGTGCACCGATGGCTCTCCGTATGCCTCGTACACGCTCCCACTGAATGAACAATAACTAAAAATCCCCTCAATTCATGCAGCTCTCTCTGTCCGTCACCATCTGTCTCAACTCAATCTCCCCATTTCACTTCCAGATGCAGCGACACCGGATTTGGGTGTCCATCCTCAAGCTCCCTAATTCCCACTTGTCATGTTGTCAGATTCAACACTGGGGTTTCTTGTCACAGCTGTCAGTGCACAGCAGCCTCATATCTTACTCATTTTTTCCACATGGCAAGGGCGTATCTGCCTCCAAGATTAATGCTTTACACCTTTGCTTCCTAGCTCGTTTCTGCCTCACCATCAAGGTCAGAGGTGCAAATATACTGCAGAGCGGAGCAGAGGTGACGGTTAAAAAAATGTGTGTTAAGTACCCTAATTTTTCTCTTCTGGGTGATTTGTTGAAAAAGAAACCCGCAGAAGAGAAGGTCGACATACCTGTTATTGTTGTAAATAAAACACAGCTAGGCTCAGCATAAATATCAAGAACAGATAGCTCCAAGTTAAGGTAAAATTCTCCTTCTAAAGGTCACAAGGTCATGTACAACTTACACAGAACCCCAAATGTAAAAGCAGGTATGTGCAGAACACCAAGCAGCAGTGTAAGATGGCTAATCTAACTTATAGCAGGAAAGCAAATAAACATACTTCCTCGTATGCATAATTATTCAGTTAAGGTAAGATGCTAGGGGAAAGTGAAAGTGAAACCAATCTTCTACTGATCTGTCACAAAAAATATATATATTAAAACTGAAACAACCAGAGACTAGAAAAGAATCACACCAATGAAGTAAGAACAGAGAAAATTATAAAAGCAGTTAACCTTCAATGCTAAACAGCAGCATGAAGCATACAGGACACATTTGCCATGGAAACAGCCTCCTGTGCTGTATGCATGCAGTAGCATTAATGGACCTATCACGGTGAGATTGTGAATTAAACCAGCCAACTGCAAAGCTGAATGATATTTTTGCATATTGACACGTTGCCACAGGATAAAAGGCTGGTGGGAAAATCAATACTGTCACTTCTGCTACAGATTCAGGAAGCCACTCACAGTACTTCCGGTTTATAACATACAGCAGGTGATCAGTAAGGGGCGTTTGAGGTGGATGTCAGTCCAGACTCATGTGAAAGTTTAAAGGAAATTAACTTTAAAAAGTATCAAGTATATTTATGTTTTGCAAAGAAAGTTATGGATGTTGCTGCAATGAATTCTAAAATGTGGATTATTCACACACATCTTCAACCTGGCAGCCCAGAAGATCAATACAACAATCAGGGTTTCAAAGTGGGCGTACTAGATTAGTAACAACAATTCAATATCCACCCACAGGTGAAATACGGTCACAATCTGGCCTTCTGTTCCCGAGGTAAGGAGCTGAATTATGGCAGGAGACGTGTTTTTGCAAAGCAGTTTATCCTCAGCTTCAGGAGACTGTGAGACGTTAATGATCACTGCCTTTAAAAGAATGGCATCTCTGCACGTGCAGCTGTTGGACTTTGCTTCCCAGCAATTAAACAACCTCAAAATATAATAACATATATTTAAAATGAAGGTTTTGTTCAATAAGACTTTTTCAAGCCAACCAGTCGCAGCAAATGTTTCTCATTTTTGTGCCATTTTACCGCACGTTGACACACCGAGCAGTTAATCAACTCAGGAAAGTGTTGAAGACTTTATCTAATCACAGGAAACTTTATGAATAGCACTCCATTACTAAATACTCACATAAATGTTTAAACTAATGTACAGCCCGAGAGGAATGAATCCAATTCCCGCTCTCTCTCTTCTTATAATTACACTTGGCAATTCATATGTTTTATTCCACTGCAGTAGATTCTTAATTTCCAGTATATGATTTCAGTTTAATGCTGCAGCCAGTGTAATTTAACTTGGCTATAAGTGGGTCGTATTAAATTCTGTAGTAAACTAGGACATTAATTTGGTGCTATGTACATACATGGTTAAAGATTAAAATACACGACTGCCTCATCACATGAACCCTCACAGCACTGAGTGTTTTATATTAATCAGAGGAGCAGAATTTAGACGCCGTCCTCGAGGCTCATCAAAATAGGCGTCACTGACTACCACCGTGGTAAGATCAGTTTTAGGCTCGAGTTGTGAGAAGAACTTCTATTTATTTAGTTTTTAGCTCTGAATCAGTCTAATCTATGAGAAAAATGAATACCAGTCAAACCCTTCAGTCCAGTTTGAAGTATCTTTATGAAACTTTCCCCTGGGACAAACTTCTTGCAGTTTTAACGCAGCCTTTTTAAACCCATGTTACCTGCATTTCACCAACTGCAATTATTTCTCAGTGTTTGTCCTTTATGCTCTTTTTTTTATCCTCTTTTTAGCATCTTTGTGTTTTATTACATAAATTTAGTATAAAAGATTTTGAGCACAGGCTACAAAGCAATTTCTCAGGACTTCTCATCACATGCTGAATATGGGTGACTCCAGGGAGAGTTCTGAGCAGTTCCAGTGAAGACAAATTGGCTGGTTGGATGAGAATCGGATGGTTTTATGTAAAGAATTCTGAAATGCCTGAAGCAGTATTTTATGAGGAAAAGGCCTACCTAAAATAAATTCTTTATATTTATTTCGCCACATCACCACCACTATCATAAAACCCTTATTTTGCATTGCATATGAATTCATAGCCGTCAGTAGCCACAGGTGTGAGAAGATTATTTTTTATGTAAATGAGGAAGTTTAACTTATGCTTATGCTGTAAATTTATATTTACCTTATTATGTTTCAGTTTGAAATTTCCCAACACACAGTTCAAATCAAACAATACTAATTCTGACGCACATCTGCCACACTAACAACAGCTTTTACGGCTTTAACACTTTAAACAGATAAAAATACATTACATTAAACAGATAAAAAGCATGTAACCCCTGCACTGCAGGGTCTATCACAGCAGTATCTAATGACCTGATTTTGCCTGCTTGCAGTAAAAGAAGCAGTAAAAGGAAGAGTGTCATACGTTGTAGAGGGGGATGCTCTTCATAGGTTTGTACTGCTTGAGGGGGTCCATCTTGTACAGGTGGCGGTCAGTGATGAGCACAGCCCGGTTCTCCGCCTTGTGGAAACGGTTGATCTGGGAAACACAAAGCTCCTCATTAGTCACACCGCAGGATACAGTAGGTGCACACAAACACAGTGACATTTATACATCCTGCGGGGAGATTGTGTGAGCCAGCAGCAGTTGGGTTTATGCATTTGTACACATGTTGTGATTGCGTGCACGTGTGGTTAGTTTGCTCTGAAAACCTGCTACCTTTCGTACGTTACAGGAGAACAGGACTCTCATGAATTTGTCTTTCCGCTGCAGTTCGCTGGAGACCAGTGTGAATGACGCTGCTGTATCAGGGCTGTCTCGCTTCTGTCTCACACACACACACACACACACACACACACACACACACACACACACACACACACACACAAACACACACACACACAGGAAACTAATAAATTCACAAAGAACTTTCTACCTGCTCGAGTTAAGATGAGCTTATAAACATCCCATTTACTCATGCAATTTATTAAGTTAATGAATTTATTATCTCATAATGAAAATGTACTGTTGCTGAAGTTTTGAATGAATAAATGGTCTAATTCATATATAATTAACCTTGGGATAGCCGCAACATCCACTTACAAATAACGCTGGCTTAATTGGGTACATTCCAGTCCAGTAGTTGCCCTCTATAGTAATTACTAATTATTGGAAAAACAGCAGAGCCAACATTATGCTGTTAAGATGCTTATCTTCTTATGTCTTCTAATGTTCACCTGGTGTAATTGAGGTCTGCATGCTAAATGTGATGTCTAAAATTGTTTGGCTGCTTTTTAACAGGTTTATTAAGCTTGTTTAGCATTTATAACACACTGTTTCTGGTCTTGTTTGTTAGTTTCTCTTAACTTTTAACAAAGCTGCTCAAAGAATGCAACTAAAAACGTTGGCTTAAACTGGAAGCTGTGTCTATAGACTGTATATAAAAGTTGTACATGGCCACCATAACATCACTTGCGAGCTTCTGGACAACAACTTTATTGGTCAGTTTGTGAAATTGGACCTAATGAGCGAAGGTGGTTTAGACTGAGAAACCGAGTGCAGTGTAACATGTCAATCACATGATACGAACACCCTGAACAATACTCTGCTTTACTCACAATCTGACTAAAATATATTAATAATACTGCAACCATAATTTCATTGAGAAAGTGCCCTTTTATTCTGTGCTGCCGTAGAAAACAAAGCAGGACTTCATGTTTGGACACAGCCAATCATAGTTGAACTTACTAAAAAATTTGCATAAATACTGCAAGTATAATAAGTCCAATCAAGGATTCTCTGATTAAAGAGTCAGCAAACAATGAAGGAATTAAGCCACACTTTTAATTCCAGCATGGCACTCTACTTTTCAGTGCTTTATGCTACAAAGTGCACAGTACTGAGGTTCAATAACACCAGCTGATGCAAGCTGCAGGACAGAGTCACACATAAAACCTGCATAAACAAAGCTAACAGTGTCTATTTCCTTCTGAGAAATGTGTCTTTTTCATGATTCGAATCATGCTACACTTCCTACTCACCAGATAGTTTCCTTCCCAGGCTCGCTGTAGCCCCAAATCAGCCCTCTGGCCCTTCAGGGCCTCCAGGCTGGCTACCTTGGCCCTCACCTGCAGGGTCTCCTCTGGAGATAAGCCTTTGATCAGTGTCCATGCCCACCACCTGGAAGTAAATGTAGAGTAAAAGGAAAAAAAACCCAAAAAAAACAATCCCTCACACACGGAGCAAACCTAGAACAGAGGAAAATCGAACTTTCTATATAAAGGATACTGCATAGAGCCCTGTTATTGCAGTCGGGTCAGTGGGGTGTTGCAGCAGAACTGCAGTCGACCCCAGCTGTACTGCACTGTACTTACTGACAGCCGACATAATTCTCTAGGAGGGCTAGTTTCTCACTGTGCCGAGCTTCAAATAGAAAAAAAGGCAAACAAACAGACAATGGGATGAAAAGAAGTGATGAGCCTTTGATGGAGAGTGAAAAATCAATGCCCAGTGTGAGCCCAAGGCAGAAGGAAACGTGTGTAAGTTGCTTCAAAAAGACTCATCTGGATGGAAAATAACACTGGAGGGCATGTGTTGTCTCCTGTGGTTGGAAGTCAGATTTACTTTCAGTTTTGCCAATTTAGGAAAATGATTTTCTTCAAAAGAGAACAATTTAAAAACGCTTGGTCTGAAAAAGGCTCATCCTTTACTACCGTTCTGAACGTATAATCTGAAAACATTGGCCATCATTAAAAACTGAAACATACTTTCAGCTTCTGTTTGGGTTTGCTTCAAATAAAGGCAAAGTGAAAAGCAGCGACAGAATCTTAAAGTGTTTTCATGCCTACAGTACATTTAGTCTGAGTTTGTAAACTTGAAGCTTTGTCCTGCGGTTTGGTTTCTTTTTACACAGAGAAAACACAAAGGGAACCAAAAGCCAACAATGCAACAATGCAACAATGCTCAGTCTGCCTATTGGCCAGATGTGTCTGGAGCAACAACAGTAAATATGGGAAGAAGGTGCTGTGTTCTGGACTAGTGGATATCGTGGAGAATTTACTCCTATCACATATTTATCTAATATTTCAGGCAAAACTCTACTTGGTATATTTTTTGGTGCTCTGCAGCGTACACCTGTTTCAGTTGTGCAAATGCAAACAAAGTAGTCGCATTCAGGTACGAACCAAACAACCACAACAAGACCCTTTGCAGGAGGTGCGGTTCTCGGTGTGTGGTTCCACCTTGTTCTACTAGGTGTACGATGCAAGTCCGAGCTAAATGCTTTCTCGTATCCCTATTCTGGGATGCAGCAATTACAGTAGAGGTGCAGAGTATGCAAACTGTACCAGCTAGCTATAAAATTGACCAAGGGCTCACCTGTTATCCACTAGTCCAGAACACAGCACCTCCTGCCTATATTTATTTTTGTTGCTTCAGCTCCAGACACATCTGGCCACTAGGCGAACTAAACGTTCTCACGTGTTTTGTAGTGCTGTATTCTGGTTCGGTTGGCGTTTTCTTTGTGTAAAAAGAAACCAACCACAGGAAAAAGCTACAACTTCACAAACTCACCAACCATTTCAGTGGAGGATAAACCAAATGGGTGAAAACACCCGTAGATACCGTGTAAAAATCTGCCCTGACAGATGTTCTCTAGCTGAGTACCTGCTATGGATGCTCTTGAGTGCCTCTTCAAACTTGCGCAGAACTTTGGGGGGCGTGGGCCACTTCACATGCCTGCCATGATCCTTCATGGATCGCACATTCTTGAAGCGGCGGTTGACCTCACGGATGTAGGACTTGACCTTGTAGCGTCGGTAGGCCTGCAGGATGGTGAGGGCGGCTCGCATGCGTCTGTACCGCATTCTGGCTATAGTTCCCCTCCACACCTGGAGACCACCGACAACAAAGAAATCCATGCAATTACAATTACAGGTGCCCACACAGAAAATACTTTTAAATACTTTATGCCAATTACTGTGGGGTTTATAGCTTACAGTGCCTCTCTTTCCTCGCCTAATGCAAAATGACATGTTGATAATTTTCCAGGGCAACCTTTATTCAGTCATTTGTGATTTGGGATGACAGACCAAGTTTGCCTCCTATAAATCCATCTTTATAGTGATCTATTAAAATCCTTCACATCTGCCTTAACTCTACATACTCTACGTTACCTACAGATCATGGAGGGAAAAGGTGATCTTACCTGGACTATTCTAATTGCTCTAATAACAAAGGGGATTCTACACAATACTGTAACATTAGACTTTGTTTTTGTGTTTGAGTGGATTCCTGTGTTTGTGCGGCTGAGAACTGTGTAAAGCTTTAGCTAGCAATGGGCCAGAGACTCCTGCAGTGATTAATGAGGTCTGGCCACAGCTTATCTGCAGAGTACTTGTTGAATACAGCAGCATTCTTGTAACCATGCTTCAAAGGAGTACAGCAATTATGACAAATTCAACTTCAAGACAGGCAACAACCTGAATTCAGGACATGTGGCAGAAGATGCAGATTTTGCAGTAATAAACTGTTTATGGAGACTGCAGTGCAAACACCAGCATTACTGTACATTAGCAACCACACTTCAACCCACACTTCTGCCCACTCCTTTTTCAGATATATAAACTAAATCCACAAATATAGCGTATTTATCATTGTAGCGTATTTTGCCTTATTTTATATATATTCTCTTCCATTTCTCCTAAATGACTTCCATATACTGTTTACATGTTCAAAATAAACTGAACAAAAACAAACCCACATGGGTGAGAGCACTAAAACCTATTCTCTACTCTGCCATTGATCCTTTACTTTGACTCAGCAGTGGAACTTTCTTTAGTGTAGTACAGAAAACAAAGAGACTGAAGAAAATCAAAGGAGCAGAGGCAGAATTATTATTACTCTTTGTTCATACTTGTCAATAACAATTAGGCTTCACCAGAGCCACAGAAACAACATATTTAAAAACTGTGGATCAGAAGCAAGCGAAAAATCTACCTGAAGCCAACATGAATAATTTAGCAAAGACAAACAGGCAACTGTCAGAAAGAATGAGAAAAAGTATCCCAGACAGAGAGAAAACAGTGATGATCAGCAGGCCTGCTGGAGCGGCAACAAATGTGATGACTATCACAGACCACACTGGAGATCCCACCCTGCCCTTAGACAAACACTGATACATGTTATCAATAATTTAAATCACTGCTTAAAGCTTCAAACAGCTGTTATGTGGAGAAACAATTTCCAACAACTTGTCCTTCTATGTACCAAGTAGCTCAACTAGCTCATGAATCAGTGATAAAAACTAACCATAAAAATGAACAACTCATTGCACTTAAATATGAATCATGAGGCGGGCAACACTGTAGCAATAAATACAGCTAAATACTGCTATAGCCGCTAATATATAAGCACATACTTCAAAGTGTCAAGCACCCAATTTTTTCATTTACAATCATACAAGGGAATCATTTTGTTGTGACTCATCATTATAAGTCATTTACACTGCTAATTTTTTTTGTCAAACATTTCTGATTCAGTCTGAATTCAGACTACAAAAGATTAAAATAAAGACACCCCCCCCCCAAACCTGCCTGTAACCAAACAGGCCGAGTGGCTGTTGGACCCTCTAAAACATGAATAATAGATGTAAGTGGGACCCCAGAGAACCATAACTCCTAACCCAGCCTCACTAAAATCACCAGCATATGCTCTCCTTTCACTGTATTCCCTCTCTCTTAAAGACACACACACACACACACACACACACACACACAAAACCTTGCAGTTTGTTCTACATTTAAGTGACTACATTGTGGCTAAATAATCTTCAATCATCAGTAATCCAGTGTCACAGACCTACAAATCCAAGGCAACACTGCAGACTGCACTGGAGGCTCTCTAGCAGATATCATCTCAGTGTAATGCGCAGTAATCATAGAAATCATGAATATTTAATCTTTTAAAGTGCGGGGGATGCCGATGGCAAAGAAAAGGATTTCTTGCATTTGCATATTAAAACTGTGGAGGAGGCTGTTTTCACCTGATGACACTAATAAATGTCAGAGAGGAAGAAAAGTCATGCACTGCAGGACTATGGAAGCAGCAGAATAATGAACCATAGCAGCTGAAAATGCTTCATCTGTAGCGTAGCATTATTTTGTAATGTGGAACTTTTTAATTAAAGCATGTAAAGCACGGTCTGACCTGACCACGCCATTATTTCTGAAGTGGAAAGAGGATGGTTATGAGAAGAATCACACTACTTTAATCCCCAAAGTTGATACAATCATACATTATGTCCATTAAGCTGAGAACAGACCGAGTAGGCTCGAAAGAATCAAGTAATCAGCTCCCCGGATGTTAAATGATCCATGCTGAAGTATGCTGGCCTGGTTTCTGTGCACAGTAGATGCAATTCTTTGAATAGTTCTTTTAATTATTAAAGATAAACAACATAGTTCAAGAAAAAAAAAGTCTTTATCTTTGATCTTTTGATGCTCAGACACAAACTGTTCCTCTAATGCTGCATCACTTTACGTCTTCAGACCATGTTCCCCGTTTTCTCCAAGCTGCACTGTTTCTGATACATAATGCATCAGAGTGAGAAAAGGAGGGCGGCTGCACAGTCATCGCTAATTGACCCCTGAGAGGACTCGCGCACGTGCTCAGGGTGATGGTGGTGGGAGGAATGAATGGATTTCAGTGACGGCGGCTTCCTCGCTTCTCTCTGTGAATGAGGCTAACAGTTGCTTTCATCTGAATGCTGAAGGGGCTCAGAGTGTTACGATGAATTAGGCAAAGTTTTAAGAGCGCGCACTTTACTGTCAAAATGTCCCTGGTGTGAATGCCAGACTAAACTAAGTGCATTTAAATCAGAATTTAAAAACTCACAACATCTAACCATCTAATTTATATTTATTCCCCAACAACAGGTGGGAAAATGGCTTTTTGTATAGTAACTTACTTTTTAATGCACGTCAGGAGCTTGTGTCTTAATCCCATTTGAACTGTGTGCTACTTTTTAATCTATACCAGGACAAAATTTTATTTAACTACTTTTAAAATAATTTTCTGCTATCATTATATTCATCCTGATGCACAGCCTCCATCTACTTTTAAGTGCTGTTTAATACATAAAATTTATTGGGGATTAATATTTATGAGGAGACTGTTATAGCATTTCATTTATTTTCTTTTATATAAAGAAAACTACTTCCTGAATATACTTTATATATTGCAACAGACATTCAGATTCTCCAAAGTTTGTCTCATTTTTGGGATATTTTTACTGTATGAAGTTGATATTTAGCACTCTGAAACTTCATTTATTAGCAGTGTAATTGCATTCTGTGTGTCATATTGTGATATCTGCCACCCCAAACACACCGCACAGTCCCAGCCCATATGTCCTCACATCATAGACTAAGTAACAAAACTTAAAGAGGCCAAATTAGAGTTTCAGTGTAAGCTGAGTTAAGATGTTGCCTGCCTCATAGCCACATGGTGCACGAGCCTATGCCAGATCAACAGCTGCGTTCATTGAAACTACAAGTCACTAATCACATTGTAACCTACGGGGGTTGGAGGTGAAAGGCAAAGCAAGAGAAAAAAAGGGTCATAAAGCAACCATGAATCAGATAACAAACATTACTGTCTCCACAGTGGGGCTTCATTAAAGTGTGTGACAGGCAGAGCAATGTTAAAGTTATGAAGGGCCATCTAGCCACCTGTGCAGGCACAAACATGCCCCATAAACACATTTTCTGCTTCTCACAGTGTAGCAGACCTGCTGCAATGATGGTGGTGGTCTGATGAAGATGACACTCTGGGGACTGTGGATAAATCAGGCCAATAACAAGGCCCCTAACGGTCTGCCCCCTTACTCTGCTGGCCAATAAAGCCATCAGATCATCTTTTCAGAGACTCTGCCTCCACCACGCTTCGGGGGTGTGGATTTACGAGCGCATCAAAGCCAGACTGGGGATCTTTCGTCGCAACAAAGTGGGACAGAAAGCTGGGGTATTATTTGAGGGGCTGGCTGGAGTAAAAGCCTTCACAAATCACGTGCCAGAGCGGGAAGGCTTCAGTTGAAGTGTTGAGTAGAACACAGACAGGGCACTTTACTGTCTGGCATTACTGAATGCCTTTAATCTGAAAGTATTCTGTAGCTCCAATAAAAGGCCCATTAACTGAAGTGGACTGCAGTGTTGGCAATTTAAAAGGTCTAATCCAAAGCAGAAAAAAACAACCATTCACCTTGCTGTCACCCAAACACAAAGCGTGACCAAATTCCGACATGGAAAGACAGATAGGCCGGTGTGCCTCACTTCACTGCACTGCACCGCACTGCTGAATGCCTGAGTTTCCACATCCTCTGGGGATATTGAGCTGGTTTTCCAGCGACACGCTCGATACGCGCATTGGGTTGCGGGGGTGTGTGACAGAATTTAGTGAAGTTTCAACATGCACTGACCAGAGGCTGTCACAGGGAAACATTAGGCTGAAGCTCAGGTCAGCAGTCATTATCATAAATCAATAAAGTGCTCGAGTGAGCAGCGCACTGCACGGTAAAGCTCAACAGCACAATGCAAACACTGATTCCTCATTCCTTCAAATTCTGAGTATGCTGTCATTTTAGATTTTTACCTCCAGCTAATTACACTAACAATGTGAAACAAATGTGTTCAAACTCAGTTTAAACATTACAATTTCACTGAGAGGGACCGGAACGAAGAGTAAATCGAACAGAGTCCCATCCATCATTTAGATGGGACAGGACCAAACTGATTGGAGAAATATTGCCAATGCTCAGCAGTACGAGCTTCAAAGATCACACATTAGTCAAACATGTTTGAAGGACAGGCAATAAAATCAACTGATTCATCTGCTGAAACCATCAGGTCATTACATCCCCCAAATACTCAGCCGGTCTTCACAGCATTAATGCAGATATGAGACTCACTTTCTTCCCCTTTAACAGCAAAATGTTTATCAGATTTTTAACCAACAAAAACAACTAAAATGAAATAAAACTAACTTGATATTATTTGACGTATCCAGTGAGGAACATTTGGTGTATTCATTAAATTTCTTTATTTCTCTTTATTTTCGTTATTAGCTTTGTGGCATTTAAAAAAACTGAAGATCATAAATGCCCTGTGAGGTTTTTTGTTATGTTCTGGCAGAATGTAAATGAAAATAAAGTCCATACTGCACCTTTAATAGGCAGTTATTTTGAAAGCCGATCATTTTGAATCACTGGGTTAAAATTGGATCATTTGTTTGAATTGTTCAGAAAGAACAACTGAGAATGTGGAGTTAGGACAACTTCCTCTTTCACCAATTTTCCCCATTATCCTGTTTGAAGCTTTCCCCCATCAAGGATCTCATATACTTCTCCAAAGGAACAACAGCACGGTTACAATTCTAGTTTATAAAGTTTTCAACTTCATTCAAGCGAAATGATTTTAGTGAGAATTAGTGAGGATACAGTCAAGTGGAAATGTGATCTGCCTTTGAGCCGCCCTCCAGTTGCCATGGAAAATGTTTTTATATTATCTGAAAGTATTGTGGGCTGTGGGATATTTACAGACTGCAACACTGACAGAGAGCACAAAGTCAATCAATCTCACAGCCTTGAATTTTATTGATTCCGTTTTAAATCTGACATTTCTTCAAAAATCAGCTCCATGGTTTAAGAGGGCTTAAAGATCAGAAATTTAAGTACTAAATAATAAATATCATGGAGGTCTGAGAGGAGTGGGCTATTTTTAAAAGCCAAATAACTCTTTTATAGCATGCTACACTAAAGTGTTGTATAAATGAAGACATATGAAGGTAGGTTTCTCATCATCACAGGTTTCTCTGAGAACAAAGGAGGCACATTTCAAATCCAGCCGTATGATTGCTACAGAAAAGTTAAACCTTCCTTTGATCTGCTACAGGGAGCTCATCCATTGAGTTCTGTGGAGGTGATGGCTTTGGATGATAACTAAAACACTTTGCAGGTTCAGATGGGATCAAAGGATTACAGATCGTGTTGCTGCTGAAGTCTAGAAGAAGACAGATCAGTTCTGGGCAGTTAAGCAGAGAGGAGGCAGTGTTAGCTTTGCACTAAGCAGCCCGCTATTCACAAGAGGGCTATAAAGGAGGGCTTTCCATGTCAAGAGTCCCCCCCCAAAAAATGTAAATTATTACTGCACGTTTTATTGCCTGAAGACATGACTCACCCACCGGGAAACAGAACAAAATAATAAAATAAAGCTCTTTATCCTTTATAGACATTTTCATTTAGCTCCTGCCCAGACAAGCCCCCTGTGGCCGTGCTGCGGAAGCTGAGTACCCAGGATGTAACACTCGCTACGTCTGATAAAGCGACTGCTACAGAGACCATGTAAAGCTTTGGAAAGCAATTAAGGCTGCAGCTCAGAATACACGAGAGGTGGGGGGGTGTCTCTTTTCTTGTCACCGTCCCCGCTCTGACAAACGCTGACAGCTACTGTGATGTGGATGGCTCAGCTTGACTTTATAAAATATTCATTTTAACACAGAGGGAAGGTGGGGGCAGCCTATGTATAATTTATAACATCTGTATTTATGTTGGGCTGTCGTGCTGTTTTTGGGGGGAAATTCTTCATGCTTCCATTTCTCAGAGTGGTAATAATCAGATCAAAGTCTCCACCACATTCAAAGCCATATGGCCAGTGCAGGGCTGCACAAAGGTAGATGCAGAGCAATCAGTGATATTGCACTCAGGCCTGACTGCAAGAAATAGCCAGCCGGGTGAAATGAGTGTGCGTAGCATATCACAAATAGAAAGAAGAGGAGAGTCTGAGCACATGAGGAGGAGCTGAAGGGCAGAGGATTAAATGGAGCAGTAGAGGAGTCCTTGCCCCTCCCCCTGCACCAGTCCTTTCCTCCAGCTACACCAGGTTTATTGTACATTATGGTAATTTATAGGAAGAATGTGAGAGCCCAACAACAGAATATACACTGACGACACTGACACAACTTGCATGAATGGGTGAATGTAAACGTGTTGTATAAGCATTTTATAAGCATTTTGAGTAGAAAAGCGCTATATAAGATCTAGTCCATTTACCATTTACAACGAGCATTCACTCAACCTGTGTTTAGGAAACTGTGCAGATTCACAGATTGTGGGGTTCTTGTTGTTTGATGGGGAAAACTGAGTGGTATTATAATAAATCCATAGAGCAAACAGAGACACAAGAAGTGTGTCTGAGCTGCAGTCATACAATGACAGCCCTGGCACTGTGGTCTCGACTGGCGTAAGGCAGTCTGGTGTGCCAGGTGCTGATAAGGGGATTGCTTGGCACAGCAGATCAGACTGCGTCTGGGATGTTTGTTTGAGCCACATCGTGATAGATACAGGAGTCAATTCTGCTGTCACACCACTATTTGATTTTGTGTGTCAGCGCATGCATGCTGCATGAGTGAGTGAGCATGCGTCTGTGTGTAAAACACATACTGCATGCCTAGCTTTAATGCTGACAGAGGGCAAGATTAAATGCCCCTCTTCCAACACCTCAGCAATGCTGTGATGTTTGTTCTGGTGGAGAAGCTTTAAATCCTCCGGGCTTTCCCTTCATTATCAAAGCTCACTTATCCTGTGAGATACAAGATAAGATTCTCCAAAGGGAGCGGTACAAGGAACACCCGTCTGCTGAGTCTGTGGAGAAGAGCCTGCAAAGGGTCATACGGATCAATAAGGTCAGTCAATCAATCGTCTACAAAAGTTAATTTGGCTTAGCTAACCCTTTCATGTGTGAGAGGCTGAAGAGAACTCTTGAGAAAGCCAGACATGAAAGCAACATGGTGTGGAGGAATCTGCCCACATGAATCAAGTGTGATGACAGGTTGGGAGAAAGTGTATAAGTGCCAATCATGTGGCTCCAAGTCTGGGCTATGAAGCTTTAGAAGATGTGTGTACACACTCTGCACGCCCACACACTGTTAACAGAGCGACGCTGTCACCGTTCAGCTGTCAGTCAGAGGTGGCATTTTGAAGCATCCGGGCGATTTGCATTGCACGTCCTCGATTTGATACCCAGAAAGAGCCGCAGTCCACATTTTTAAAACGATCCCTTCATCTATCAAAGTAAAATAAATAAATAAGTAGTACTGTGCACGCTAAGCCGACACGTGTCAGCGAACGCGACGTAATCACAACAAGATACTGACATTCTCGCCTGAAGGAGGTGTCATCAAGCCGCTGACGCATGAATACAGAGACACGCACACAGCGATCAATATTCATAGCAGATCATTTACAGCGTGTCCAGCTGGGAGGAAAAATAATCCACATTGATTTCATTTGTTTTTTTGTCCCATCAACAATATAAAATCTGAAGTTATTTAATTGAAATTGTACAAAGCAGAGAAAAAAACATTTGAGAAGCTTCGGTGAAGCAACCGGCACTGGCTCGGAGAATGAAAAATGATTACACTTCTTTTAAATAAATTTTCTGTTAACAATATATTAATCAGCTAAGTGATACAGCAATAGGAGGCAAAGCTGGCAGGTGGGCCAAAACAGGAAAAATATGAAGAAAATAAATCAGTAACTGGATCAGTTTTCCCCGTTTCATTGCACTTTTCATATCAATGAATACATTTTAGAGACTGTGAAATGCTTAAATGTAATAATCCTGTGAAAGCAAAGCTCTACACATGCCGCAACAAAAAAGCAGGAAATAAACACAAACACACGCACAAAAAATCTGAATCACCTGACCAGGAAGTCAGGTGTTAGAACAGAGTCTTCGAGAAACAAGGTGCACACAACCACAGATTATATCTAAAAAATGGGCAGAGCAGTGGGCAACTCCTCTGGCTGCAAAAATAAGCTGGATTGTAAAAATGTGTGTGAGAAAATGATCCTACCAGTCACTTGATTTATGATGTCAGTAAACACTTTTTTATGATTTACGGTCTCAAATGCTACTTTAAAGTCTTATTTCATACAACACGATATGAACATGAGCCCTCAACACGGCTGCTTCCATCTATCATGTACAGTCTGAGTTGTTCCCAATGTGTAATACACATGGTCCAATGCTTTTAATTTAACACAAAGAACATCTCTGTTATTGCCCCAAACCCAGACACACCTTTAATTCTAAATTTGAGATCTACTCATTTTATCTGGTAACTCTGCAAGAGCTGCGTGGGTGACAACTCAGACAAAGGAGGGAAGAGGCAGAGATACATTCACCCTCAGAGAAAGAGAATAATGCTAATAATACAAGATTATATCAGGTCCAAAAATACCTCAGAGCTTGTATAACTTGGAGTACAGGATGAGCGTTTCCAGTCTCACAGGTTATTCATATGCAGAACAAAAGCTGGTGAATATCAATGAAAGCACGACTCGGGCAGAGAAACGAGAAGAACCTCGTGATCTCGTTTCAAGGCCATAATCAGATGATAGCTGTTGATGACTGGAAATCAGAAATATTTACAGTGTTGTCACTGAATTCAGATCAGTTTTAGTGTACAAAGATGACTAAAAGAGAAGGAAAATGTAAAATCAGTGACAACAGGGGCCTTCTCATTAGTTTTGATACTCTATCAGTGTAACACTGACACATTTGCAGTTTCAAGCTGGCATCTCTGGCTCTAACCTGATGCAGCCAGACTCTCACCTTCTGGAGGAAGAGAACGATCCTCTGGACCATTTCAGCTCGCTGGTCCTCCAGGTTGAAGAGCGTACGCGGCGTGCGGATGAAGACCTTGGTTTTGCCGAAGGCCACGTCGTGGTCAAACCCACAGCCCTGCAGGAGCCTCTTCACTGCATCTTTGTCCGTTGGCAAGTCGTGGTTTGGCCAGGTAAACTCTGAGATCATTTTATATCTGGAGGAGAGACAAAGCGGTTGCATGAAGGAATGTGCAGTGTGTAAATGATCAACAGATTATGATTTTAATTGTATCTGTTTAAATGATCTGGATAACCTCACATTTATTCACAGAAATTAAGCTTCTGTCACATGTTTCTAATATGACTGATGGTTTTATGATTGAAAAACAGCCGCTTTTAAAGGCAGTGGGTACTGGCTGGATTTGGATAAAACTCAGGAAAAACTAAATAACTTTGCTGACTCCTTAACTTCATTTCCTGTCATGATTCCCTATGCCAAGGACCTTGTTTTTGCTTTTTGAACAAATACTAATAACTAATTAATCTGCCATCAGCCTCAACTTTACATCGAGTTTGGTTAGCATGCCAGCATGCAAACCTTATACATGATAAATGTCAACATTTTAGCAATAAAACTTTTAAAAGTTTTAGGCAGTGAGCACACTTCTAATTCCCCCTTTACATGAACAAAATACAGATCTTCATGTCTTTAATATTTCACCTACATAAAACACGTCCTGGGTTCAAAGTTATCCTTTCAATAATCAAAAAAAAAATGGTAAAAGAAATGCATTTCCAACAACTTAAAGTTAGGCAAAAAACAAAAACCATAACTGCCTTTGAAGGCCACGGTACCTTTTGAGCTCTACAGATCGTGTTAATTACCAAGGAACTGTGGGTGCCATGGCAATTATAAAATTTATCACATGAAAATGGGGAATTTAAGAGGATTTGTTGTATTTTCAGAATTAAAGCCCCCAATTAGTTGCATGAAGTTACGAAAATACCATAACCAAAAATAAAGGAAAAGCATACTAGATTATCAAAATAAAAGCTCAGAGATTTATAAATTAAACATAATGTCTGCTGAGGTTTCCTGTAATAACAAGACACATCAGGTCCGAAGGGTTCTTGTTAGGCTTCAGACACACACACTGAAGTAAAAATAAGATGGAAACCTCCGTGCAACCAAAAATAAAATTCAGTGTGCCCGTGCAGTGAATGTTTTTACTGTTTGGGACTGACTGCAAATAGTTGCCACGATCTACGGGTCACCCAGAGGCTGAAGATGCAGCCCCCTCAACTTCAAGGTGACCACTTTTGGTTGTAAGGCAATCAACCTCAGACAAATTGGTGAAGGTCTACAGTTAATTGCCATCTAACTTATAAACACAAACAGGTTGCCAACTCGTCGTAATCAGTTGGAATCAGTCTGCGCCGATGAGCACAACTCGTCTGCTCCATCAAATAATGAACTTTATTGTAAATTATGATTAATTTAACACCAAAATGTCATATTTTGTGTGTGATAGTTGGTGCTGGGAGCGTTTATCTGGAATGAGAAGGGGGTGATGTTATCAGAATGAGTGCAAAATTGGCACAGCCGGACGGCTCAAAGCTGTGAGCGCCTCCTGTCGCTCTTTACGGAGTCCTCAGTGTTTAGAGCTGAGCACCACGTATTCCTGCTCCACAGTAATAATGGGATATAACTGGAACAGAACTGAACTGAACTTAACAAAGTGTCAGGATGAGGAAAATCCTGATGCAAGACCCAAATGAGGATACATCTGGTTCCAGGCTTTTAGTCACATTTCCAAAGAGGGATAAGTACACAATGAAAACATCTCTGCATGTCTGTTCTCAGCAGTGTGCACATACATTACATGTGTTAAAATGCAGCTATTAACGGGACTTTGTATATTGCATTAATGTCTGAATGTTAAATTATTATGCACAAAATTCCCAGTCTCCTGCTTTCCTCTTCAGGCAATCAAATGACATACCACAGTTTAACATACCACAGTTAAATGCCGCTCCTCTTAGTGCTATTTGGCCAGCTGTGCCACTTAACTTCAAGATTTAATATGAAACAAAATGCAACAGCACAGAATGCTGTCAGCTTAAAGAAAGCATTGTTATAATGCTACAGTGGAACAGTCCACTTTGATGACAGATTTCTTTCTGCTTTCCTGCAGATCTCTGCATGCATATTTTACCCACACAGGGAAGAAGGCATCTTCTATTTTCCTGAGATCAACAGCAGACTTTTGCAGTTTGAGAATCAATAAATATGTGAAAATGACTCAGTTTTGTAACGTGTTTTCCAGCATCAAGTTCTAACTGTGAACGATGGTGTGAATTTCTCTCAGGAGTGTGGCTGCTCCTCTCTATCAGCTCATTGCAGCAGCTGCACCATCAGCTGCAAAGCCAACAAACCGTGTGTCTAACATTCATCATGGGAAGCCAGCAAAACAGCAATTCCCACACTGTACAGAAACCCAGAGCAATGTGCACATTTTATGCACGTGGCATATTTACCATACAGTATCTTCATTCCTCTTCTCTCCAGAGAATACCTCCACCTCTCTAGGCTTTCCTCCACCTGCTCTCACCACAGATCATCTGCAAACATCACAGTCCACAGAGACTCCTGCCTGACCTCATCAGTACACCTGTCCATCACCACTGCAAACAAGAAGGGGTTCAGAGCTGATCCCTAACGTAGTCCCACCCACCTTGTACCCACGTCCTGCACATGTCCTGCACCAGCCTCACGCCTGACTTCCTCATACAGTACCACAATTTCTCCCTTGGCAGCCTATCGTATGCTTTCTTTTAGATCTACAAAAACAAAGTGCAACTCCATCCCTATACTTCTCCATCAACACTTTCAAAGCAACCATCCCATCTGCAGTGCTCCTTCTCTGTTGCTCGCTGATCGTCACCTCTCCTCTTAGCCAAACTTCTATTACTTTATTTACTTTAATACAAACTTTATAGATGGTTACCAGAGCTGAAGAGGCCCGATTAAATTAAGTGTTTTTAACAAAAAATTGCCATGTAACAGCTGCGTATAACAGACTGTGTCCTGAGTTTCACAGCTGACGCGCTGTGAGGCTGTGATATAATGCCATCAGTGAGGAGGACTGGAGTGATGGACTTGGATGACTTGTTAGCACGTTATGCAAAAGTCTCGTTACTTAATCCTCCATCCACTGTGATTTCTAGGAGGGCAGTGGGTGAATGTGACAGCTGGGGAGTAAGGGTGAGGCTACAATAAGTGTGTGTACTATTTTGGAGTACACACTGAGAGTGTGACATTGATTGCATTATATCCCATTAAGACAAAGCAATCTTAGGATTATTTTTACTCAGTTCTGATCAAATCCTGATAAGTGATATTTGATATTTTGCCTTTTTAATTAGACGAATGAGAAGCTTAAAATGTCATATATTACATAATAGGCAATGCATATGTGGAAGTGTATGTGAGTCTCAGAGGACTCTATGGATCCATCTGTCCAGTACTAGTCTTTAAAGTTTAACCCTGATCCTTCGTCCTGTTGTGGCCTCATTACAGAAAGTTCTGTAACAGAACATTCCTACGAAAGCTGCTGTGTGCAAGACTTCAAACTGTCACGATTCTGGATCTTTTTGCTTGTAGAGTTTTATCATTAATTTACCGTCTAGTCAGTGAAATGCCACTTTGTTAATATGCCCATCATAAGATCTGAGACTCCAGGTAACAACTGAGCACACAGAGCAAACAAGCTATTGTGAGTTACCCGAGTCCCGCTGGGGGCATCGGACAAAAACAATGCACTGCAGCACCATGACACAAAAAGCGTGCACCAAGTCTATGTTGAACAGAAGCAGCATCAAGGTGCAAATTAAGAAGACAGGAAGTCAGACACAGGTACTGCACAGAGGCCCCACGCAGATGTCTACGTCCCAATTCCTCTTTAAATATGATGTTAAAATAAAAACGCAGAAATATTACTAACAAAATGTACCTACAGGGTAAAAGTGAGGGTTAATTTACTGATATCGGATTATTATTGTTAGTGCAAGCAACACGTTTATGTTTGAATGAGCTTAGTTGGAGTTGATGTGAACAATTTTCTGTGGTGCTTTACACACACCAGTACCTGCACGAACCTGCTTGAACATATGCAGCTTCCTTAACTGTGACTATTTGAGTTCCATCTTTTAGCTGCAACCTGCAATATTTGTGTGTTTGTTATTATCTATAACACTGCTGTTACATATTTAGTCTTTTATAATAATAGTAAAACTTGGACAAATGTGTTAATGCCTCAGAGGCCAATTATTGCCCCTCCAATTATACTGATATTAGAACCAGTTGGGATGTAAACAGGTGTGGCATGTGTCACAGCCTCTGAATAAAACACAATGCAGGTCACTGACTCATACTTTTGTTTGTTTGTTACTGTGCCACATTAAAACTGGCTAATTATCAGCGTCCCTCTTCAGTAATTACAATCAAACGTGGGTGTTTTAGGATGGCTGGTAATCAAAAGGACAAAACATTATGCTAAATTACTGTTTTAAAAAAAAAGATGTTGATGGGATTATTTTATAATAGCTGCTCGAGATGCTGCTGATTAGTTGATTGGATTAAATGCAAGCTGATTAGGTTACACAACACAATATTTACACTCCACAGTCGAGACTTTCTGTGCAGCATCCTCGATGTCTGACTGATGCTTCAGGGGTTCAATAACATTTTAATACCGAGCGTGTGAGATGAGGGAAGCGGTGTTTCCCAGTCTCTCACTGCACCAACATTTTAAAGCTAGTCTGACATGTAAACATGAACCATGCACCACACTTTCATCCAGCATGAAAAATACATCAAATTATGGTTTATAATTGTGGTCATTTTTCTCACTGGTCTGGCTTAATTGACTGAAGCAAATTAATCTACTGCTCACTGATGGGGGAAAAAAACTTCAAGGTGCAATTAGATCAGGAGCACTGCATCTTTAATTTGATGTTTTGGTCTGTTGTTGTTCTAATGCTTTGTTGAGATGTGTTATTAGAATGTAAAGTTTGGCGCCTTCGATGTCTAAATAAAGAACTCTGAGTCGACTTCGTGTAAATATAGGAGCAGCTGAAAGTGTCTTCTTATTCTTCTGCTTAGACACCGTTTATGTTTTAAAAGCCCAACAGTCATATTTTTAATTTTTTTATATATATTTTATGAAATTTGCCACATTTGATGGTTTTCTTAGTGGTGCTGAATAGACGTCTGACACACTCTTAGGATTACTGTAATCATTTTGATTACCTCTTATGCATTCAAGCTGCAACCAATCTGGCACGCAGTGCTGGGAAGGTTCACAGTTGTGTGGAATCCATCGTGTGGACTGTCTGGTCTTGGTTTTTAAACTGAAACCACTGTGTTCAGAGAAATGTGTTTCTGAGCACATTTTACACCCAAAACTGCTTAAAAGTTACCGGGCAGTTTCACAGAGGTGGTGAGTCACACACTGAGCCTCTCTCTTCAAATAAGGAGCGCGCACCTTGCCGGCTCTCTCTAGCAGGATGCACTGCATAACTGACTACAGAGACAATAAATGGGAAATGTGGAACTGATAGCTCCTGTAGACACGTATCATCAGGCCTGAATGTGTACACTTTGACATCTTAATACCCCAAAACACTCTCGCTAAAGAGCCTAAATCTTCCTGGGTACATGTTCATATCTGTGGGTTTATATGATTCTTTGGTAGCTCATATTGAGGTAAATCTGTGCCAACTGATGAGAAGTATTTAATCCTTTTACAAATCAAGCCAAAATGTCAAAAAGTTCCCGACTTCAACTTCTCAACATGCACCAAATTGCTGCTTTTGCCACATGAAAGGCAGTAAACTGAATCTCTGTGCCTTGAACTAATGTGTAACAGAATTTTGTGGCTTGTGTGATTTATAGCTGCCATTTTTCACCATTTTCTATCATTTCATAGCCAAAACAGCTCTATCAGCATAGGTGGCTTCAACCTAGTATGTGGCAAGTAAAACAGTTTAAAGTGGTCAAGATCTAACAGAGTCAAAGGACTTAAATCAGAGGCACACGGTGCTTTGAAGGATTGGTTTGGTGTACCTCTGCAGGAAGCGAGGGTACGTCTGTCTGTAGGCGAAGCCGGCACGACGCACTCGGACATTCTCCAGCAGCCCGAGGTACTCCACCTGATGGCGGCAGCGCTCGTGCTCAAAGAGCAGAGGGGACTTGACATCGTTGGGCTTGATGCAGCGAACGTAGTAGGGTTCCTGTACAGAGCGACACAGGGTGGATGTACACAATAACTAGTGTGTTTCATCTTAAATAAACTGCAGTGCTGCTCTATTTACTATATTCACTCTGACATCTGGAAGAACTTTCAGTACAGAGTAAATGCTCTCACACTGCTGAACACACAAAAAAAATGTCATTAAGACTTCACCACATGGATATTATTAGATATTATTCGTATTTTTGAGCCAGAGATTTGGATGTGGAGCATAAAAAGAGTGCCCATACCCTTCAGACTGTCTTTTCTGCCATTTATTTACTTGATCAAGGTTTAAATTTGTTTTCATTAATATTTAGCATCATTCTTTTAATACAACTCTTTGTTCACCCTCTAAAAATGAAGGATATTGTCTTTAAGTCTGGCCATTTACTTCATGTGGTTCAGAGCAGTATGTAAAGTACAGTTGAATATAAGCAAGTGTGCAACCTTGGAGTTCATGTCATTTAACAGGATTTGTAGTCAGAATCCTTCTTAAATTCCTTCCCGCGAACACATAAAGGGATATAATCCACCGGCTCGGTGTGGATATTACCTGACGTGGCACTTGTGTAAAGGTTTATCAATCCTGACTCCTCACCTTGGAGGCGAGGTTCTCCACCAGTGAGATCATGGAGTTTTTGAAGAGCGTTGCAGCTGTCAGCGGTCGCTTGGTGACCTCAGTGATCCTCAGTTTGCCCTCAGGCCACATCCCTTTAAGTACTGGGTTGGAACTGGACAGGAGAAAAGGATCAACATTTACAAGATCACTGAACAAAAAGAGGTAGAAATAAAAGACTTTTTGGTAACATCAGCTTTAATCACAGATCCAAACATGACCTAACCTTGAAAAATGTATATTTGAAATGGTTTCCTGGTTTAACATATCCTCAGTTCTCAGACTGAATGCATCCATAAGCTCTGAACTTTGCTAAAAATTCATTTTCCTGCCAGTTTTCATTCTCCTCGCTGGTATGTGGATGTGAACTGTATCCTGTACTGGAGTCCTGTAAAACCAACACTGCATCACTTGGATGCTTGTGTATCTCTGTCCATATGCATGAGATAAGCAAAACTAGATTTATGACCGCCAACTGGTCAAATTCAGATTCATATCCACATCTGTTCAGACTGATATAATACAAGTAAAGATGGACAACATGAAAATATAACGCCTCCAGCAATGCTTGACCAAAGTGTGGATCAATAATGGGACTCTCTCATAGGGAAAACAGCCCCATATGGCTGCACCACCTCAGTACACGGAAAAACATGTCATTTAGGCTCTGTCAGTCAAAATCAATTGATCTGCTATCCCAAATGTCATGATTTTGACCTATGTTAAGATGTCATGAATGCACATTAGACAGGCCAGGAATGACTTGATCTTATTTATATTCAGCACACAAAAAAAACCTTCAGAGGGCTGGAGAAAAAGAGGAGGATAAGAGCACGATGTTGTACCGCTGCTCTTTTTAGAGAGCTGTCATGTAATCAAAGTGCTAGAAACACTTTGAAGAGCGAGGTGATTGAAAATTGAAGCAGCGTGTATACTGTGTGTGTGTTACCTGTTGTACAGCAGTCTCTTGAAATCCTGGAACAGAGTGTCTTTGTTCTTATCAATAAAACCCACCACTGAGTACCTGTGAAAAGACAGACGCAGGTAAATTCACGTGGACACAGTGTACAAATTGCATGCACACTGCCCTCCTCTACCTGGGCTGTAAAGTACATCCCCCAGGACCCACAATGTAGGTGCCATTCACACTGTCGACAACAACAACAAAAAGCAACAAATGCTTTGGGTGAAGATTGTGATAGTGTCTGCATTTTCAAAGCTTTGCAGATCTTTCCCACACAGTTTTCTGAGACTTTTGCAACAATTAAGACATTAAGCAGCAAATTCCAATCACTGTAACTGAGAAGCATCACCCAAGTTAGTAAACAGGGTTACAGCCTGTACCCAAATCTGCCACTACCAAAATCTGAAAAACTTATACTAAACTCAACTAAATTAACAGGATCTGGTCTTCATCAGGTGGTGACCTACAGCTTGCACTGGGGCAGTTTTAAGCAGCAGGAATAAGAATTATCACTCCCAAGTCCAAGGCCATGGTTCTCAGTCAGAAAAGGGTGGAGTGCCCACTTCAACTACTGGATGGGTCACTGGCTCAGGTGGAGGAATTCAGGAACCTCTGGGTCTTGTTTATGAGTGAGGGGAGAGAGAAGCTGGATACTGACAGATGGATTGGTGTTGCACCAGGTGATCTGTTGTGTTGAAAGGACAGCTGACTGTGTACAATTCACATTCCTACCCTCACCCATGGCCACGAGCTCTGGGTGGTGATCGAAAGAATGAGATTGTGGATAAATCTCTAAGATTGTGGATAAGTCCCTCCTGAATGACTGGCACCAGCCTTCCTGGATGCCTCCTGGGCATGCCCTAGTGGGAGGAGGAGAGATTATATCCCTTAGCTGGCTTGGGAAAGCCTCGCCTTGGATGAGCTGGAAGAGGTGGAGCTGCAGCCTTAGATGGGGAAGAGCAGTTTTAACTTTAGATGAGAGAACTATGTATGTGGTGAATTTCAACTTCATCATCAAGCCAAAGCCAGAGCACACCCTGATGCACACCTGGAAGGGAAGCTTGGTCTTTTTCTCCACAGCAGGACTAAAGTGGGGTGTTAATCTGAGCAGAGTGGGCAGGTGGGCTTTTATACAGTAATCATCTATAATAACTGCCACTGTAGGATCAGCATACTGACAGCAGCTGGGGCACTCTCCTTAATGCAGTTAACTCAATAATAATAATCTGTGTCCAGGGTTTTAATTTTATTGTTGTTTTTGAAAATATAATAATTTCCATTTTCCTTTTGACTGTTGGGTTTTCTCTGTAATTTTTGCAGGGTCTTTACCTCACAATATAAAGTAAATTGAATTTGATTGCAAAAGATTTGAGTCTAAAATTAAACCACTATAAATATCACCACTGTGGGGTTTATTCTGCCTCCTGCCTGGTCTGAGAGGATCAGGGATCAATCAAGGCTGCTCGTTGGACCTGCTCCTCTGCCCGAGCTGTCCCCGGGCGGCAGACACTTAGCCCTCACAAATGGGCTCGACCTGTTTCCTTGAGAGCACTTTTGGGGGCTTGGTGTGTGTGGTTTATTCATTTGAAGTAAATACTTTGGGATCTGGGACTTGGAAGTGCTGCTGACATTTTTTGTGCGACATTAATTAAGATGTCATTTAAATGTTTGAATCTGTGCACCAGTGTTCTTACACAACTGCATGGGGTAGAGTAACTACAATGGACAGTTTTCCCCAATGACTTGGCACATGTGCAACCATAATATTTGAAATCACTGCCTAAAATCAGGACTCAGGCTCATCTTTTGGGAATTTCCAAGAAATTGCTGAACAGACAAAGGGAAGCTCGGTTATGAAACAACTATTTGGTTAAAATCCAATTACACAGTGTAACTGATTACTGCTCCCACATCACCCTGAAAACCACTGCGATTCTTTTAAGAACCCGAACCTCCATCTGGTCCTGAAGTGGCCCAGAGTGCAAGGCTGTGGTTTGAGTCGGCAGCTCTGAGGCATGAATATGTAAAGCTGTGGAAAAGAGGACGAATCATCAGTAAAAGCTTTTCCTGAATAAATAAAACTCTAAGATACTTACACCACATCTCCTGCATAGTGCCTGATGCGAAAGTCTCTGTCAAACTCCAAACTCTTGTCAGTTGGTGAGAGCTGCAGAGAGAGAGAGAGAGAGCGGCGAGTGAGCAGTGACACAGTGAAGTGCTTCTCAGAACAATGCATTAAAAGCACAGCGCCTTTAGGCAAAGAGAAAGGCATTCACCATTTATCTGAGCAATAAAGTAGTTACATCAGTGCTGCTTGTTACTGCTGTACAGCCCGTTACCTAAGCGATGCAATTCAACTCACAAGTTTTCATAACAAGCACAAGAAAACGTGAGCACGCTACTCCAGTTTTACCTTCACTTCACCGGCTTCTGTACAATTTTAGGATTAATTTTAAGATTTTATTGATTGTTTTTAAGATTTTAAATCTGTGTTTGTCTGATCTTATGGATGTTCATACTCCTGTCACATAATTGAGGTCTGCTAATCAGATGATCCTCAATATTCCTAGATCTAGACTTAAAAATAGAGGAGACGGAGCGTGTTGCCTCTGGAATGCCTTACAGTTCATATTAGAACAACCCAGTTCAAGACCCATTTCTGCTTGAATCCTGTGAAGCCCTTCTGGTTGTTTCAATGTGCTATATAAATAAATTTGACATTGACATAAACCTCACACTGCCCTTAAACAAGCTGTATTGACTGTGAGCAGTTTTTTTTTCTTCAGACACGGGGCATAACATTTCTGCTTTCAGTCTCAAAGGAAGCAGACATGGGTCGGTTCCCCACCGCTTCATAAAAACATACCCACAGCATCCACAGAGTGGGGACTCCAGTGACATAAAATACATGAGGTCAAAGTATTCTTAACTTGAAGACCACATTTTGATTGGTGCTCTGATAATTACAAAGACCACATCTCTTATGTATTAAGTGGTTCTCAAATTATAGCAGCTAATATACAATGTTTGTATGCCACAGTATATATGGTGTAGGCTTTCTATACACTTATCCAGCCTAGCAGCCAGGGTGAAAGGCGGGATCCTCCCTGAATCCACCCTGACCCAGGTCAGTCATTGCAGGATTGACACAGTGACAGCAAGCTCACATTCTCCAGTTAACCTAACATGCACGTCTTTAGACTGTGGTGGAATCCAGAGTACCTAGAGGGACCCACGTGGGCACAGGGAGGACATGGAAACTCCACAAGGTAGGCCCCTGCAGGCCGGTGGGTTCAAACCCAGGACCTTTTTGCTGTGAAGAATGTGCGGCAACGGTGCTAACCACTAAACCACTGTGCTGCCCTCTAACATCCAAATGCACTCATGCTCTGATGGATTCACCAGGGGGTAACCTGGGGTTTAGTATCCTGCCCAAAGGATCCTTAGACTGGAGGAGTCAGGGACTGAAGACGTGCTTAATCTCCTGAGCCACAGGCACCCCCAATAATAATACTCACTGCTTTGATTAAAAAAAAAAAAAAACATGATTTTCTTCTGTAATCTTTTCAATGCAGCTCTCTACATGACACTCTATTAAGATTAAGCTGAGTGTACAGAATGATCTGCAGAGCTCTTACTGCAATAGTAGATGCAGTGATGCAGAAAACACCAAGACTGTCAGCTCTGATAAAGTCTCGCAGCACAGAGCAGTGAGGGAGGAGGACAGAAAGAAACAAGAGAAGGTGACGAATAAAATTCAAGGCAGGGGCAGCGGAGAAGACAGCAGAGATGAGACGGGGAAGAAGAAGAGGGATAAATGGTGTGATTGGAAGAGACAGAAGAGTGTGTATGTGTGTGTGTGTTTGTGATATTGAGGCATGCATGTAGGCCAGTTGGCAGGAGAGCAGAGAGGGAGGAGGCATGAATGAAGTCTTCAGCAGCCCTGAAACAGCTTCTGATGAGTGCATTGAGGGCTCTTATTTGAGCCACAACTACACAGCAGCTCGTAATGAAGCAAGTTCATTATCTGTTGAGCCGCTGGTAAAGTAAGTGTGTCCATGTGTGTGAGAAATGGAAGCAGAGAGGTATCCTGAGCTTCTGTCCTAATCCCAAGGACAGACAAGTGATTAAGAAGTGAAGGCTGAGGGTGCAAGAAGCAGCAAGATTATTAACAAGGAGGAGAAAAAAAAACCCTCTGCAAGGCCACGGGACCAAAATCCAAACAGAAATAAGGACACAAAAAGGAAAAGCACAGACAGACACACAATACTGGCAGAAGTGTGTGGACACGCCTTTGGGCTGGACTTTTAAACGGCCCTTTGTTAGAAGAAGCATCAGATATTAAATTAATCCGTCTACTACGAGGATAAACAACTGTTGACTGTAGTCCTTCATTTGCAGCTCCTTGGATATGTGAAAATATTCTGCAGTTTTTTTATTTATGTCATTGCAAACTGAATATTTTGTGACATGTTGCTCTGTGCTTTTCCTCCATTTTGTGGAACATTTTTGTAAAGCAATTAATCTACTAATTGAGAACATAATTACCTGCATAATTATTTGACTGGAAGATTGAAAACAGCAAGACAGACTCCACGGCTACCCTGAACACATGCTCTGTCCATTTATCACAATTTCAGGTAAGCTGTACACCACCAGGGCTGCAAACACGTCACACTAACCGATAACATGCGCTGGGTGTGTGGGGGTGGGGGGGGTGCAAACAGCACGCAGGAGGTTGACTGTTTGTGGAAAACTTAATGGAGGAAAAACAGCATTGGCAAAAAGCAACAAGAAAATAAAGTGGAATTGTACTGGAAAATTGCTTGAGTGCAAGGTGGTCGGGGTGAAAAACACAGATTGAGAGTTGCTGCACAGAAATATAGTGGTACCAGGAGCGTGATCCATCACCAGAGGAAGCCACGGCAACAGGAAAAGACACACAAGAAGAATAAAATCACAAAATATATGTGAGCATGGCTGCAATTGTTTTGGCCAAGTTCCAGTCAGAAAGTCAGTCTAAAGGTCTCAGTTTCCAAAGTTTAAAACCAAGTCAGTGATGTTTCAGTCTCAGTTTCAGGAGGTCCAGTAACATCACAGTAGTGGTCGGACCTAGAGCTAAACTGTGCAAAAGTTACAGACTTTAAAACTAAAATATCAGCGTGGTTCTACGTCATTATGGTAACAATCCCAAACCTAGCACCAAAAAACAATCCCGATCCTTAAATCCATCCATCCATTTCTTTCCGATTATCTGGAGCTGGGTTGCGGGGCAGCAGCCTAAAAAGAGAAGCCCAGACCTCCCTCTCCCCAGCCATCTCCTCCAGCTCATCCGGGGGGACCCCAAGGTGTTCCCAGGCCAGCTGAGAGATAAAATCTCTCCAGCATGTCTTGGGTCTGCTCTGGGGCCTCCTCCCGTGAATCACCACCTTATCATGGAGGAGGGGTGTGTGGAAAAAATTTGACTGCACAGAGCCCCAAACTCAACCATGCCCAACGCCTCTGAGATGAACTGAAATGCCGGCTGCGAGCCAGGCCTCATCCCCTGTCAGCTCCTCTTATATCTGAGCTGTAGCAAATGTGTGTAGCCTGAAGAACAGAGGTCTGAAAAGCTTTTGGCCATGTAGTGTACTGTACTGAGATCTGCATCAAAACTGGAACCTAGAGGAGCAGAAGGAGAACAAGAATGAAGGAAAGAAAAAACTTTTAAAGTGACATTGGCTTCTACCCAGATGCTATTTCTGTCAAGCCAAACCAAGACAATATGTTCCATTAGGCTGTGAAAATCTTTAATGACTCATCCAAGTGGCCAGTGCTCTCAGATTCACACAAACCCACAGACACACAATCCCATATTAGAGCAAATATTGCAAACACAATAAAACCCTTACAGACGCAGAGACTTACAAAGCAGAGATGAACGAGTCAGTGAGCCTGACTCTGGTCCAATTCCTGACTCAAATCACAAAGAGCCTCGCAATAAATCTCTGACATTAAAATCCCTCTCAGAAATCAGAAAATCATTTCCTCCTCCAAAATATCTGCTGAACTGTTTCTGATAATTGCTAAAGTTTTTTTGTCGTCAACAGTAATGCGCTCAGCAAACAAAGGAAAGAAAAAGCAGTTGTGAAAATGCTGCACTGGCTTTATTTTTTGGTCTGAATTCAATGAGTAAACTAAGCAAAGCAAATTCTTCTGACTGTCTCAATTATAGCCGAAAAAATGGAAAAATAAAACACTTTTCAGCGGATTATTAGCATTAAACACACACCAAAACACAGAACAGACAGACAAACAGATGCTCTATCAGACAGACAGCCTGCATCTGTGGGAAGCCACACTTCCCCTCATCCATCACAACGAGACACACTCCATCTGACACACAAACATGCAGCACGCACACATGTAGACCACACAGAGAAACTTGGCAGCGCTATCGTTAGCACCTCCTCCATGTCTGGGTTTCAGCCTAACGTTAAGTTTGAGGCTGTGGTTGTGGCGCTGCATGTGTGTATTTGTTTGTGTATGGACAGAGTGACGGTAAGAATAACTGCAACACGGATTTCAGATGCATAATTATAAATATTATATTATGAATATTATAAACAGTGTTCTGCAGTCCGATCTGCTTTTACATTGTTTTTTACATTATTGTAACAACTTGTATTTCCTGATGTTTTATTTAATAGCACAAAAATCTTAGTATAATTATTTATACTACATACACGATATAATGTATTTATGTACCCCATCTACACCAAACCACGTGGGTCAATCCGAACGAACATCGCCACACATACAGCGATTGTTAACATCTTTGTGTTTTATAAAAACCTTAATTGTAAATGCCAATTCTTCTGATTTTCATATGAATTATTCAACTTATCATCCCCCTGCAGATGCAACCTTCCATTCTCCATTTGCATTTGTTTCACATTTAACCCGCACCTTCAAAAAAAAAAAATGCAGCACAGGCCTGGTACACATGGGGTTTTGCCAGTGCTTTTAAAGAAGTTTAAAGACTTGACATTACATTTCTTATCACCTTTTGCATTAATTTCTTTAGCATATATAAAAAGGAAAATGGGAAGAAAATAGGAGAAATAAGGGGACAGAGGACAGGTAGAAACATACAATGGTATTAATAACCAGTGTCAGTGATGTGGTAGCTCATCCAGCTCACGATTAATGCCCATAAGAATAAACCTCAACTCTGACCTTGAGCGCAATTTGGGTGAAGTGAAGGTGATCCCTGTTTGCAAGTTTCACTAGAGTCTGACTAGTCCTCTAAGCAGGATTCTTCTTCATCCATCTGTCCACAATTCACAAGTCATCATTCAGCTGGATGAGCTCAGATTATTGTAAAAGTCTGTTTTTGATGGACGACAACGAATAGCAGCTTTCAGCTTAAACAGCTAGCATGAAAACAGCAACACCAGCTGCTAAAATCTGAACAATTAAAAAAAAAAAATCCCTTTAAGAATAACTGCAGAGCTACAGTCTCACAGTTGCTTCAGTAAAAATGCCAGTGATGCTAATTTAGGGGGTAGGACTCAGTGATAATGGTGAAAAGCTTCACTTTATAAACGCAAAGCAGAGGAGAGAGTTAGAAAATGTGCAGAAAAATCTTCCCCGGGAACAACAAAGATTACAAAAGTGGCACGTACGATAAGAAGTGCAAAAAAGACCACAGAAGAGTTCCTACAGCCTGCGGTGCTCCTGCTCAGCAAACTGCCTGCTTTATCTAATTCTCAATTTAAAAATTTAATGTCCAATCACGGGAAAAAGAAATAGTTAATTTTCATATCCACAAAGAAGCACAGAAGCACAACCAGTGTGGCCTTCATTTCCTCCTGTTCCTGTTTAAAAATGGACTGCATGTTTAACAGAAATGAATGACTGCAGATGGCCAAATCAACCCATTAATCAGAACAGAAAAGGGCTTCAGGTGCAGCCAAAACGCTCATTTAACCTCAAAGTAACAATCATCACGATTACGGGGCAGAAGGCAAAAGAGATGATGAAACAGGAGATGGGAAGATTTAAATACGCAGACGAGGAAAACTGCGAGCACAGGGAGAGCTGAGGCGAGAAGGCGAGAGAGGGGGGGGGGAAATAGTCAGGAAGAGTGGGCTGAGTGTGTCAGGCACACACTGTAACATAAGCTGGTGTCACAGCAACAAAAAGCAATGATAACAAGCTTCAAAGCTCCATTTTCACCTTTCGCTTTTATTTCTGTGACGTGCTTCTATGTTTATTAGCAGACAAAGACACGATGAAAACAACCGGGACAGAAAGTGAAGCAGAGGTTACTCATTCTTCTGCAGTGAGACCATGAAGATAAATGGCAGCAGTGACTAAAGCACCACTTACAGTAAGAGCCATGCATCAGGCTCCTGTGACACGTATGTAATTGGAAAGATCCACAAAGAGAGAGGTGTGGCATAGCTCAGGCACTCTGAGAATCCATGCCAACAAAGTTTGTAGTACGAAAACGCCTTAGAGTGATACATTTGTTTTTCATTAATAATACAGCTCCCAGGTAAGTCAAGCATCCAACCCAGAGTAGGCATGAAGGTCAAACAGAGGATACAAATAGATGTTTCACGTCATGCAGGCCATCCACGCATCGTGATTTTGCTGTGGCTCAGACTGAAAAGCTCAGAGGCCCATGAACAACTGCAAATGGGAGGAGAGAGGAGAGTGACAGAGGGAGAGACCAGGGAGTCTCCCCTCTTCCAGCACGAAGGCCTGCAGGAATCACAGCTGACCTCATTCACAAACCGCACTGCATGATTTGGCCTTAATTAGTGGACTGAAGTGGATGGATATCAGTGAGCTGGTAAAACAGCATTAAGTCGTAACGACGGCTGGTTCTTTTTCTCAAACTGCTTCTACAGCATGTGTTGTATGGTGTCTGAAAGCCCTTTAAGAGTGTAGTAGTTTTTATTTTTTGTGTGTAAATCTACTGTGTATCTGTAATTATTTTATACTACGGATGAAAAGATTTCTGCAACCAACCACGGAGAAATTCTACTTAGACTTAAGTGTGATTAAAGCAGTTATGTGAATAGGATCCTAAGGATTTCTCAACTGAAAGAAAAACAAAGCTGATCGTATGTACCATCATATGCTGTATATCTGTATTGTAATATCCATTCCATAATAACTCACAAACATGAATATTCCTTCATTGATGGAATAATTGGAGCAGTCGACGTTCAACTGCTGTTTAAAAGCCAACATGAAATGTCATAAACATGGCTGATGCTTTTATGCTGGCGGTTCCACATCAGCCGTGTTTCTGTACAAAGACAGAACGGGTTGGCTGGATCTCATTCTGGCAAACCAAACTGTTCTGGACAGATTTTCTTGTTGCGCTGCCAATAAAAATGACCTCCACCTTAATCCGAAACTCTCCGCTTCTCGCCTTCCATCGCCTCTTGTACTCGCTTTTCCTGTGGTCCTGTTTGCCACCTGTGCCCTCCTGCTCTCTAGCCACTGGGCTGGAGAGCCATTTATGATGGCACGAGCCAGCCCTCCCAATGAGCAGCATCTGACAGTCTCCAAACCTTTCGAGAACTCACAGTAGGCACCGCAGTCGCCAATCCAGGTGGCGGATGAGGAGATGGATTTTACGTTTCATGCTCAGTGCACTGAGTGGCAGCTGTCTGGGTATTAAAGCACAGCACATCGAGCTACATCCTCATTCTAGACACCAACAGACAGAGTGCAAACCCTGAACCACCCATCAAACTGTCCTGGTGCTGAACTGCTTTATGCCACTGGCTCTGCTCTCATAGACATCAGTTTGCCACCTCTATGCATCCATGTTGCTACAGCCGACCTTGTGCCTCCCTGGGGCTAATGACCGGTGCCTCAGTCATTAGCATCACCAACACATGGCCCATGAAAGCTTTAACACTTAGCGCAACCCCCCATGTGCACTCATACATGTGGCAGAAGGCAGAATACACACATACACTAATACACATCCCATTAGCATGCTGCACCTGTACACAGCACCTGCTCAGATGCTGTGATCTTTGTGAAAGGTTAAAAAGAAAGAAGTAAAAAAAAGTGGAGACAGATGAGAGAAAATTGAAATATATAAAGTGAAATAAAAGATTTAAAAGCTAATATAAAGAAAGAAGAAGTAACAGTAGAGGAGAGGAGAAAACAATGAGAGGAGTTTTATTTTAAAATGCTATGAAACACATGGCTGCTCTAAGCTGTCTGCTTTAAGCAGCCCAAAGCACAGCGCCTCCTGCTGAAAATCTTTAAACCTGCACAGATTTTTTCACCACTTGGAAGCTGCAAACAAAATCAGAAAAAAATGGAGGACGCATGTAGTGCTAACCATCGTTCTCTCACATCAGCAGTTCATTCACTGCTCTTATTTGGAAAGGTCATCCTGTGCTAAAAAGCAGCCACTCTCTGGGTCACCTTTGTGGTGTCCTTCAGTCATTCAGCTGCTTTCCCTGAAAGGATGATCAGGCAGTCTCCAACTCCACCACTTTGACTGCAGCTGGTAATAGCAGACCCTTTTCTTCTCAGGTGATCTGCTGTGAACTGCAGGGTCTAATTAATTAATGCTGAGCTCATCAGCAGTTACAATAAGCAGTTTCAGTCCAAGACAGTGGAGTCAAGAGTCCCCGGACGAGAGACTTACTGTGGAGGCAGCTGATTATTTAACCGTTTAAAAAATTAATCAAAAGAAAAAATATTTGTGCAAATAAAATATCTGCATTGGGAAGAAACCTATAAACAGAATTCATCCATCCATCCATCTTCTTCCCAATCACCTCCTCCAGCTCTTCCAGGGGGAAACCGACATGTTCCCAAGCCAGTAGAGAGATCTGTCCAGTGTGCTCTGGGTCCTCCTCCCAGTAGAATATGCCTGGGATACTCACCTTGGAGGAGTCCAGATAATAATGGAATTAGTTAAATACTTTAAGAAAGCATGCTCATATACATGCAACCTCCCTACAAATAGAATCTAAATCAGTGGTAGACACTGAAGACATAACATACAATAAACTACCACTCTGAACTAATTTTACAGCTCGTCTATAGTTTTAAAATACACGACTACAGTTTGTGGTCTGTCATCTTTTCAGGTTTGGAATCAAGGTCAGTGTGAGCCTATGAACATATTGCGTGAAGACTAGAACGGATAAGAAATATTCAAAGAATAATGCTATCACCAGTCGCGCTGGTTGTTGTGCAATGAGACAAAAATCAAGTAAACAACTACAGAGTTTAGCAATGAGTCAACAAATTCGACTTCAGTGTGATTAAAGCGTCACGTCAAGTCGAGCAAACACAACCTGATAAAAAAGCAGCTGGAGACGGACGGATTTTTCTGCACCAAAGCACAAGCAAAAATCTGACTGAAGTATCACTCGCATCAGATTCACGCGCTTCCCTTTAGGTGAGAATTCTCTGTAAACACGCCCGCAGCTCCCATGCATCAGAACTGCCTGATTAATTCATAACAAGGCTGAGAAGCCTGGAAGCAAATAAAAGGAATTTCACATCAGCAGACTCCAAAGCAGCATGACATACCAAAATGTGGACGAACAGTTTAGGAACGTTCTCTCATCTTACTTTGACAACTATGTGTCAGATTGAATGTCCACGTGCAGCATGCAGTGAGTGAATCGAACACTGCAGAGTGTACGCATTTGTGCGTCAGACTTTGTGAGCTGCAGGCAGACGACAGTGTAGCATTAGTCAGTCCTGGAAGCCGAGTGAGAACATTATGGTAGACACGCCGCAGATCGTGTTACGTGAACATTTCCTGGAATCGATCTCCGACTTGGTCTCTTCCTCTGCGTATCTCCTTTCCATCTCATCAGCTCTTGGCTGTAATGCTGTCATGCAGCTGCTGGAAACTGAAGCAGAAATAGCTTAAATTTCCTATACACTCAGTGTAACAAGTGAAAGGAAATGGACCATTATACAACAGCCCTAGAATAAACCTTACATCATGATGTTTCACTTGAAACTGGTTAACATGTGATACTTTTTAATTTTACAGTCTAGCACTTTTGTAATTTAGGATCATTATGAAGTCTATGATTTATGGTTCTAACGAATGACACTGGGTTACACCGACAGGCCCTTTTGTTACTTTGACAGTAACCAGAATAACTGAACTGCATCTTTCTGCAAAATGAAGTACAGTTCGACAGCACCACAGACAACTATATAACCTTCTGGAAAGGTTCAGTCATTTCTAGGTGTTATGTGCACACACAGACTGTGTATAAAAGATGGTTATAGCCAGTAGATCTGACTGTAAGCAAATGACATGTGATAAGCATGTCGACAGCGATACAGCCAACAGTTTTCCTTCTGCACACTGCCACAGTTAAAATGAACCAAGTCCATTGTCAACGAAAGGTAGGCGATGATGTGACTGCAGATAGAAGCAGCAGGATGGATTCTGAAGTATAAAGAGCTAAACTGTCTGCTCTGATTCAGCACAGAGATGCACCACTGATAGGACTGAACTTCACAGTCTCATCCTTCATGACCAAAAACATAAAGAGACCCAAGAGCTGCTAATGGCAAAGAAACTGACTGCTCTCAGATGCCTCAGCCTCCTGACCTCAGTCCAACTGAGCGTGCCTTTTACTTACTGAAGACTAAACTTAATGCACAAACCACCACATACAAGCAGCACCAATCAGTGCCTGGCAAAGCATCTCAGTGGGATGAAATTCAGCATTTGGTGAGGCCCGTGGGTTCACTGACAGCAAAGGTTCTGCATCCAAGAGATAAAAATAAGCTTACATGTAAAATGATGTTGGTTTGTCCACTTACTTTTGAGCATGTGAAAGTAGATGGGCATGAACTACAGCTGAAAGCCCACACTCTGACTGCATCATGAATGCGGTTTAAGTCCGTTTGAATAAGTTGTGGTGGTGTAGTTATATAACACACATAAATACATTCATATCCTTCCTCAGGAAAACAGAGTTGCTGAGCTCACCTTGGACCTGGCCTTGCTTTATAAAGCAGCAGCTGAAATCTTCATTTTGAAAATAGGCTAAGACACACCCAGTAGCCACTCACAAGTATTATTTTTGAAGTTTTTCTCTTCTGCCACGAATGTAAAGATTACAGACCGCATATGAAAGATGCTCTCAGCCACTCAGGTGTTCTCCAGCGGTTTTGAAGCCTTGACACAGTCTGTGCATCTGGTTCATTTGGAGCCAGAAGTTACCGTATTTTGAAGAGAGTATGAAGCCCTAAAAGATCAGCTAAGACAAGCAGCTTGGATAGCAAGCTGCATCCATAGACGCTTTGGTATGGGCACATCGCAGAAAACGACAGCTGCTGACTTCCACCCATCAAAACCGGAGCACAGACTTCATGGACGGGCTATCCTGCGCAGCATGTCACATTACATATCAGTTAATCCAAAAGGTATTTCCTTCAAGTGGCCATTCAAGGAACTGCAGCCAGCATCCTTATTCAGCTCTGGAAGTTGCAGCATACTTTCTTTTATCACAACCTTTCAGCCATTTTAGTCTCCACTAGCTCCTCTGAAAATTATCCAGCTCTTTGACTACTCAGATGTCTGGCTTTCTCTGGTCTTTTGTTGCTGGGTAATGTAGGATTATCAGAGCTGCTTAGTGGGAAACACCTCTCTGCTCATGGAAACTAATTCAGTTTGATGGGAGTGGACAATAATACCTGGCTCTTGTTTTCAAACTGTTCTGCATGCCTCACCACTTTCACTTCTCTCTATTCCTTTGTGCGCATCTCACTTCCCCTCACATTAAATTCCCAGTCTCTCACATTGCACCTCACTTTCCCCTCTCCTCTCTCTCTACATCTTCACACTTTCATCCTGCCAACTTGAGGAGAAGTGAGACATGAGGTGAGAGTGCTTCTGTTGGTGTGCAGAGCTCGTGGTCCCTTCGTACCCTCAAAGCCTTTAAGATTTTAAAACTTCCCCAAGACCTAATTTGCATATGAATGTAGGTTAGGATGGCTATTTTGGGTCACACTAATATACAGTACATAATAGTAATATACATTTCTTTCAGTGACCCTGTGTCAGCAGTGTCAAAGCTCTATTCAGCTTCTGACTATTCAGTTTGTTTTCTTTTTAATGAATAAGAAAATCCATCATTCCACACCCGAGGAACAAGACACACACATTGAGCTACAGTCTCAAGGTCAGCTGGTTGATGTGCTCTGATCTGACCAAATTCGCATTGATTCAGGTTTTTTTCCTACTTTCATCAGAATCCTTCTAGGATTGATCCATTATTTCTAGCAGCAGGAGGAACAACCTGAAAAACAACTGTGGACTCGCCGTGTCAAACACCACATCAGCAAAGTCAGCAGAGTCAGCGGTGTGGCTGCAGTGTGCTGAAATGAATGACAAATCAAAGCTCAACTATCTAAACGACATGTGACCTAAAAACTGCAAGCTAATTTGTCTGTGTTATGATTTTACACTGGTGTTTAATACTTCAGGTTTAAGTGTGCGCACGCCAGAGATTTAATTTTACATCTGCTATAACAAAAGTTTGATACAACACAGGCATCCATCCATCCATCCGACAGCTCCAGCATCTGTCAGCACCAAATTAGCTGTGAAGCCTCCACTGCAGTCAAAGTCGCTGAGGCTCATCATTTTAAACTGAAATTCTAAAATAAAACTGATTGACGTGCAGCAAATACAACTACTTCTATTTATGTTTATGTCTACTGTGTCCAGGCAAACAGATCTATTCAGGATAGCAGGTAGAAAATAACTCTACACATAAAGGCAGATCCAGATAAAGCTTCGGCCAATAAGAAGATTAATCCATTTTACATCTGTTAAAATCAACTATAAGATTAGAGTATGAGCATAAATAGATAGATAGATGATCAGTAACATGGGTAGCCAATATTAAGTCAATTCAAAATTATTATACATTTCTTATACCTTTATATAAGACAGTACAGGACACATCAGGCCTGCTAAATATCAAAAGGCCAAATCTGTTCATTTCATAAATCAGTTGATTATAATCTAGTTTTGCCCTTTTCATCATTCAAATGGTGTAATGGCATTCTGACTTGCATGTTTTCCTTGTCCAAGCCAGAGACCTGGAGCACAGGTCTATAAGACATGGGATCATTTTGGAATAAGGATAAGTGCTAAAAAAAACAACCAAATAATAACCAACAGCGTTAAATGTCATCAGGGGAAAAGAAAAACAGCTCTTCTGTCTTTTTCCGGCTCGTATCATGTGTGTAGCTCTCTCCCTCTGGAAGACCAAAGTTTTAATTAACTGTCATAAGAATTAGGTCTGAAAACCTATTTAAAATCACAAAAAAGCAAATAAAGGTATAAACAGTACGAGAAGAGACTGGATCAAACAGGCTAGAAGAAAAAGTGAATGAGTTTCACACTTTCATCTCGATATTTCTGCTTTTTTTCTATTGGGCACATCAAACTGGGGGCAAGTGAAAGGCACAGGAACACAGAGGGGGCTGCTTACAACCAGATTGTATAGGGTTTTAGAGAACATCAGTGTTTACATGTCTTGAAAAGGAGGAGAGAGAGCAGCTCGCTGCATTTACAGCAAGTCCAACCATTTTCATGCTGTTGCAATAAACAGCACATTTGATTTAACTGCTGGTTTGTATTTCAGATAAATGTTACACTGAAAGCGCATCTCTCGTGTACTCTGGACAAATTAACTTTTGGAAAAAATGTTCATCTAAATGGTAATACACACCGTCTATTCCCCCAAAATGCCCCGAAGAGCTACTAAAACCCCCGACAATTCACTCATTATGGTAATCCTGCCAGCCTGCAAACTGTACAGTACTCCACACAGTGCAGGAAGAAAGGATCTCTGGATAATATTGATTCATGCTGAGATTGGTTCCAGGAAGTAACAGCTGGGTCACTTTACATTCAAACCAACCAGTTCACATGCTTTTCAAAGCCAACAGGAGGAGGAGGAGGAGGAGGTCAGAGAGCTGCAGAGGAGTGATGGCAGAGGGGATATTGACTCCGAGAAGAAAGGAAGGTGCAATCTTTACATGATCTTTACTCAGCCTGGCTTTACTCACAGTTTCTATGTCACTGTGCATGTCATTCATTTTGAACTGTAACAGCATCTGCAGGGTTCACTGCCTACCACATGGGACTGTGCAGCCTTTGAATAGTTCTGACACAGTGACTTACTTTGTAGCCTGTTGCTTTAAGTATTTTGATCCACAGTTCGCTGCCTAGATATATACGAAGATGTTTGCCTGCCACCTGTCATCATCCATTTTCACTGTCTCACCCTCCCCTCTCCTTCTCTCTTTTTCTCTGCATGCTTCTCCTCATAAATTTGTAAATACGCATCCTCCACCACTTATTCCAACACAGCAAAGCACCAGCTCCACAAACTCCCATTGGCTGCCAGTGACATCACTTGTGCAAAGTGTTGAGTCAGACTCCAACAAGCTCTTTCGCGGACAGCTGATGCCCCCTCGTGTCCACACAGAAAACTGGAGCCCTCCAAAGGAAAACACTGCTGTGATTTGAACACTAATGATCAGCTACCCCAAACAGCATTTTACATGTTAAACAGCACCAAAAAAAAGCTGAATACACACAACCTAGATCAGCGATGGCAAGTCACCTTAACTTCACTGTAAGCCACCTGATCCCACAGAGAAATTATGGATGTTTGCAAATTAAATTGGCTCATGTTTTGTCTAGCAGCCTGCACAGACCATTAGAGTGAATTAGACTGTAAGCCTGCCTGATTATTAAAGCTAACAGGATCATGTTCAGTCTCTTCCCTGAGCACTAATCGCTACTGCACAGTGTAATCTGCCCTCTGCTGTTCTCAGGTTACTATAGCCACACAATGCATCACACAAAGCTCACAGTGGGCTTGATTTTTTTTGCTGATAGGTGTCTAGTTTTAAAGAGAAAATTTGTTTCAGATAGCAGCAAATTAAGCAAAAAAAAATAATCTTTGATTAAACTGCCCTGCAAAAATATTCCATGTCAATATGTTCTGCATTGAGATGAAGGCTGCAGCCAGCTTCTTTTCAATCCCATATTTGAATGGTTCAAATGTTCATTCATTCACTGATTGCTGCAGCACAATGAGACACTGATGGTATAAGCTGTTCTAACATTAGCTAAATATCCCGCAACTGCAGAATTGTGGGTACTAAAGGGTCCTAATGTGAGATGAAGATCTCAGAGCAGTTTCAGACCATTAAACATGGCCAGAAAGCCAGACAGCAGTCAGACTTTTGACCCAGTTAAAGAAGAGGAAACTGCTGTGAACAGCCGCACAGTTAAAAACATGAACTTCATTTTTCCTACCTTGCGGCTGGTGTAGTGGGCGTGCTTGGCCAGCTTGACATTGAGTCCTTGTAGAAAAACCTCATCGGTGACTTTGCCCACATTCATGCAGGCTTCATCCAGCACAGCAAAGATGCCCTTATGCTGCTGCTCCACCAAGTCCACAATGATCTGGTTATTGAAGTAATCGATCTAATAAAAGGACACAAAAGAATAAAAGGAACCATGTTAAAATGAAAACATGCAAGCAGTCATATGAGATACCATATAAGCATGTATGGCAGGATATTAAATAAAAACTAAAACATGATAATAATAATCACATGCACTAAAAAGTACACTCACATGCTTCCAGGGGATGCCCTCCCTCTGATACTCCTCCTGTTCCTGCTTTAACACCAGTTGGATGAAGAGCTGCTGCAGCTTTTCATTACAGTAGTTGATGCAGAACTGTTCAAAGCTACAGCACAAAGAACAGAGAGATTAAATGGAAACATCTGCTTATCAATGCAAACACACAATAAGTGTAAACTGAGAGCTGTAGTCCTTGTTGTGTTTTACAGCTAATAATTTATAATCATGGATTTTAGGGATTATTCTTTCTCATCCAAACCTGTTGTTCTGGAATATCTCAAAGCCGTAGATGTCCAGAACCCCGATGACAGTGTTTTTTCCGTGGACTCTGGCGTCGTAGTTTTTCACCTCAATAATGTCATTGATGCGACCCACGATCCAGCAGAACAAGCGCTCATACATCGCCTGCGGACGACAACATCGAAAGGTAAGAGGGTTGTTTTGAACTTCTTGGCCGCTTGCTGGTGAGCAAGCGCCTTGCTCACGGGCACAGGATCACCCGGTGCACAATTAACAGTTACAGAAGTTAAGTGTCAAAATATGAGTGAGTCAGACTTGTTCACAGCCCACAGTGCTGATCCTGAAATTGCCTACGTACAGTCATAACACTATGACTCATGCAAGTGTGAATCGGTGTAAATAGCAGTAAAAATATCGCCACACACTGAGCAAAATGTCACAACCCCACAAGCATCAGCAAACCCGTGCTTGGTGTCGCCTGTGTAGTGCTGGCCCACAGGCCACCATGAGCGAAACCTTCATAGCAATAACCTTGGCTAACGCGTCCCGCCCGTAGCCGGCCTCTTGTGCTGTGTGCTGTTTCTCGATGACATCCCGGCCTGTGGCTACCGTGCGGTAAAGCAGCGCCTTCTCCACATTTTCCTCCTTGGTGGACAGCAGATCCTTGATCACAGAGACCAGCTTCGTGTTCTCTCATCAGGGTCACATCACCGTCCACTCCAAACGTCAAGTTTCCCTAAAATATAGGACAGAGATGATGGCTTAGTATTTACTGCATCTCACAAAAGGAGAGGTTCCACATTTTGAGGAATGCAATTAATTTCTTTCTTGCCAGGAGTGAGATGCAAAGACTATTTATGTCTGTAGACTAAAATGGAAGCTAGCATGGAGACTGAAAGCAAGGTCTCTGAGGTATTTAATATACAAACTTCAGCTTCATCTTACATTCAGCGTATGGAGAATATAAACAACAACTTTAAAAGTGTACATGTGATTTGTTTATGCAGCAAACACAATATATAGTTACAAAAATAAACATTTTTCATCCACCTTACACAAATCAGCCACATGACAGGTCATCAGGGGAAATGTGGGTCCTTGTATTCATTTCTGACTCGCATACCATCCACCTAAACATTGTTCTAGACCTTATGCACCCCTCCCTGACTGAAGACCCCACTACACTGCTCAGGATTTTATTTAGGACCACCATAAAAGCCCAAACTTTCCCTCCAAATCCTGATCGAGCACCTGAAAGATGCACTGCAACAGTCCTGATTGACAAAGGCCCACATCTAACCCACAGGAGCTAAACAATCCCCCACCAACCCCAGAGGCCCTGTGTCCATGTCCCAAAGTGTCAGAGTAGTTTCAGTGGCAGGGTGGGAACTCCACAATATTTAAACAGGTGGCTTTAGTGTTGTGGCTGGGTGTATCATTCTCCTCTTTGGTCTCAAGTATGAATAATAAGAGTTGCTACACTGGGACACAGCTGGCAAAACAAACAGGCAGACCAGGTATTACCAGATGCAGGATGGTGGCCAGGATCTTATAAACAGTCTGAATCTCGTCCCCTGTGAAGCCGATCACTTTCATGGCATCAGACACAGCTTTGAAATCAGCGCCATCATTGATGCAAGACTGGAGAGAAAGAAGAGACACTGGAGGCAGATCAAAACAAATAACTGGAAGGAAACAGGAAATAATCAGCACATCTATCCCTCTAAATGTTGCAATGAAAAGTAGATGTTGGTGTACAATGTTTTTGTTTAGTCTAGTTTTTTTCTTCCAATTAATCCAGTCAGGATATCAAACATGCGCTGAGCAGAGATTTTTTGCTATAAAAATAGGAGTCACTGAGGCGCATAGCGTGCAAACCGCCACCTCAGCTGTTTGCTGCTGTTTTTGTTCCATGACGTCAGGCAATTTGTTGCTGTCAAGTGGTTTTGTTCCTTCTTTTTTGTTCCTACTCATTAAGCTCGTGCAAGGATGGCAACATGCAGCAGAAGTCTAAATTAAAACACGTCCCAAGAGACCACAGAAAATGTAACGCAGAGTGACTCTGAATTATTAATCAATGAATTTTTTTCCCATGGTTTGTTTCAAAAAGCTTGTAAACTGTGGCGAGGAAAAAAAAAACATCTGCAAGTCATGTGCTTGACTGTCCTCATCCCAGTGCAAACAAAATGCCAAAATGCCACACTTCCCAAGTTCTATTAACACATTTTAATGGTTTCATTTAGAAGAACAAAAGCACAACAAAGTTCATATGTAAATTACAATGTATATAAATTGCCCGGACTACCTTAAGCTGGCCTCCAACTTTGATGTAGTTGTATGCTGTTGGGTCCTTCTGAATGTGAAGCGAGCGTAAAAGTGAATCTGGAGCTCCTCTGAGCAGCTAGTGAAGGAACCAAGAGAAAAAGGCAGATTTTGTTACTTTTCAAGGTATTGGTTCAAACCTTTGACATGTTTACTCACATATACCACGCATGCTGCAGCCCGAGCCCTAAGCATGCTAATCTTTTATGAATTTAATGCATTTAGAAAAAACCCTCCACGCTCTTTATCAGATGTTTATTCAATGGAACTCTTCCTGAGCTCTGGAATGTATCCAAAATTAGACCCTAACTGCAGACCTATTAGTATACTCCCTGTGCTTAGCAAGCTTTTTGAGATGATATCATGCCTTAGTGCACATGATGGTTAGTAGATATAGAAGACAAGAAATTACTGAAGCTTTTGATGTCACTGACCAAAGTATTTTAAACTCAGATGTTATGGTTTTTCAGACATAGCTCTTAAGTTATCTTTCTGGGAGATTAGAGTGGTGAGTGTTTTTTAATGGCAGCTTTTCTGGGAGTAAAAATATCTTGTGGTGTTCCACAAGGGAGTGGGTTTAGGTGCGGTTTTATCAGTGACTGACCGTATCCTGTTAATACTGCTGAGATGTTCATGTATATGCTGATGATCGAAGTTTATTTTGTGCATCACCAAAAATATAAGAACTAAAGCAGATTTTACATATAGAATTGCATAATATTACCAAGTGAGTCCAAATGAACAAATAGGTATTGAACAGAGCCAAAACTAAATGCAAAGTATTCAGAAATAGGAATGTTCTGGTTAATGCAGCGGTGGTGAACCTGCATTTAGAGACAGGATCTCATTTGAAGAGATTTGCTAAATTAAATTATTGGGTGTTAAATTTAATAATTCTTTAACTTGGTGGTCTGATCACAAATTATATCGTCTCCAAGTTGGTGAAGGGCATTACGGTCTCAAGGAAATGCTCAGCACGTTCCCACCTTTGTGCTGACTGATGCTGTCCCCTCACTTGTTCTGTCACATTTGGAATATTGTCCAATAATTTTGGTCACATGCTGCTGAAAAACATCTTTTAAAAAAAAGAAAGAAAAGAAAAACCTACAGCTCATGCAGAACAGCACTCTTCTATCGTACCAATGTGTGTGAGATGCTTACTGCTGATGATAAATTAAAAGCATGTCTTTTGTTATTTATGCACGCAGTTATTGTGAAATCTATGCCACATTTATTTTGTGACAAACTTATAAGTACCGGCTTGATCATATAACACAGCAGACTTCTGGGGACTTAGATTTACCTCATCCTCAAACCAATTTTATAAAAAGAAGCGTTGATCAACATCAAACTAAGAAAATCATTACTTACACCTGTAGAACTTAACTCAGTGATGACCTCATTATTGTTTTTGTGCCATTTCATTTCTGTGTTTATTGATATTAGTGTAATGTTTATGTTGCTGTGAAATGTGTATATTTTTAATATGGGTCCTTTTGGGGATCCTAATAAATAAACTCAACATCCAAACCAACTCCACTTACAATCCTCCTACACCGAGGAACAAAAGATCTGTGGATGAGTCAGAAATGCTGCAAGGATTCAGAATGCTGCTGCTGAGCTCGGTACTTTGCATACTAAAAAAGGGACCCTGTGGAACTTTACTATAAATAAACAAACTGTTTTCCTGTTTTCATCCAGATTTGTCTGCCAAAATGTGCTGCCCATCTTTGAGGTCCAATTAATGTTCTTGCAGAGCTGACTGATTTCATCTGTGTTTACTAGCTTGGAGTCTTCACTGCATGCACACAGCAGTGTTTATTGTTGCACTACTGCATTCATGTGACGCATGAATACATTCAATACAATCATGTGAATACACATGTGCATGCATGAGAAGCAACAACAGGGACCAAAGGTCTGACACTCCACAGGGAATCTTTAACAAACAAAACCAATTATTACATGCAGGTGCGCACACCTGTGCACGTATTTACCTGGTAGAATGAGTGAAAGCTCCGCTCACCTTCCTGCTGGAAAATTACCCTGGACTGTTTGGAAAATTAAAAAAAAAAAAAAAAAAAAAGTGTCACATAAGATTTAAAGCCACTTCAATAAAAACAAAGGTTTGTACTGTCATATAATATTTAACAATAGTTGGTACAGGATAGGTTGGGATGTCAGGCCGTTGCTCTGGAATTACATCTAAACCCAGAAAAGGTCTGCAGCAAGTTCTTCAAGATGTTTCAAACAACAAATACTTTGGCAAACTCCCAACTATTAATGAGTGAATGAAGCCTTTACCAAACGGGATGCGTACCTTCTCCAGCAGGTAGTTGTTAATATGGCCTCCGATGGGATCTCCCTTGAAGTCAAAATTGATGTCCATGTATTTGCCAAAGCGGCTGGAGTTGTCATTCCGATTGGTCTTGGCATTTCCGAAAGCCTCCAACACACAGTTTGATTTCAGCAGCGTGTTCTTCACTCTGTGGGATGGCATCATGATATCAAAGATCAAATGGCTGATTCCAGTGAAACTAATATGTATATTAGTGTGTGTGTGTGTGTGTGTGTGTGTGTGTGTGTGCGTGCGTAGAGGTGGCAAAAGTACAGACATTCCTCACCTAAGTAGAAGTACAGGTAATATTCTATTAAAAGTACTGATTCAACTTATTTAGTCAAGTAAAAGTGAAAAAGGCTCTGAAATGTGTTCATAGTATAAAAGTAAAACGTAGCTCATTGGAGGACAAGCTATCCGAGCTTCATATTGTACTAATAAAAGATATTAATACAAGCGAATACACACTTCAATCTGAAATCTCATTAGAATGAATTCACATAGCTTTAACATCTAACATCAATCAATCAGATATAAACCAAAAGTAAAAAGGCTGTACACTGTAGATAGGTCACTACCTCCACAGCTAAATGGAAAAAATGAGTACAGTCAGGGGTTAAAGTGGGATTTGGCAGGTGGGAAAACATGAAGATTGGTATTAGTGGTGGCGCAGCATTGGGAAAAGAATCATAATAGAAGTCAAAAGAATTTCTATTGTGAGCTCCAGTATATTTTCTTCGTACCAGTCACCACAGCACTGCAAACTAACCTCTCCAGCCTGCATGAAACTGCTGAGCGTTTTCATGCAAACTTTGAATAAAGTTTGTAGGATGCTTCAATTTGTTCTGCAGGAAGTTTCACAATATGAAAAAAAAAAACCAACTTCAGCAACACATCAGGTATAGAGCCAAGATCTGATTAACAAACTAAACTTAATGAGGACATTATGTAAGCTTTAATTTAACTCCCCGAGCAGTCCTTCCCTTTAAATCTAACCTCTGCTTCCTGTCCTGTCCTCTTTCTTGCATCTTTCTCCATCTCTGAGTGAATGTCTCTCTCACTCTGGGAAATACAGCAGCTGGATCTGTAGCTCGCAAACACACTGTGGTCCAAACTGCACACCAACAGTTTGTGTGTTTGTCAATTTTCGTTGAGCTGTCAGAAATGCTGCATTTGAAATTACCTGCCATTTTAAAGTATTACAACCTTTATGCTCACTCCTCTACTGTAGTGCTAGCTAGATGCTGAAATACTGTGCACACAACTTCTGCAGCAGAAACACCGCATTGGAGCATTCAGGCCCACTGTAACCCCCGAGTACAGTGCTAGAAATGATGCATAAATCCTGTTTTTGATTCTTTCACCTCACCATATGAGATAAGGAGAGTGCGCAGTAACATGAAATAACTCCCTTCAAATGCATTAAGCCTACAATTAAAATGTTTTTTTGCCTAAAATCAAAAATCTATGATGTTATTTTCTATATTTCCTTTTATACTCTTCTGTACTCCAGATTTATGCCACACTGGGGGCAAAACCTTAAAAATGCTGAAATGTAAAATAGTACACCCCCAGCTGCTGTGGCCTCGGTGACGAATAAAAAGCAGAATTATAAGCTTTTTTGTAGAAGCTCTGTAAACACAGATTTTTATGGGCTTTTCATAAATATCTGTGCATAATATGTTCAGTGTACGCACGTTTGCAGAGAAAATCTGTTGCTCGGTGTTCAAATGTTTTATCAGCACTCTGCAGTCACCTTGAAGCCTTTCCAGCCATTTCCTTTGACCTACATTTGATGGATTTTACATCAAAGCTGCTCTTTCCTCTCATTATCTCGATGATTTTAAGAGACTGAAATAAAATCACACTGTAATGTGATGCAACAGCTTCTGTATGTACAGGAACTGCTTGCACCTACACAATTATCATGGGCTTTACCCGAGCCAGCTGAGCTGTAACTATATCGCACTATGATCTAAAAGCCTCTGATTCATTTATAGCCAGTAAGATCTGCAGCAGTCGTCACTGCGCCATCTGACATGAAGAATAAAGTCTTATTTTCTTAGAAATCTAAAGTATTTGTTTACAATCCCAGAAAGTTGTGACTCTGTTCACACCTTCTCTAAAAATATGTGTACCAAATATAATCAAAATATATGTAAAGTATGCCACAAACTTTGCAGAGAACTTTCTGTGAAGCAGACAAACAAAACAACTCCTTTTCTGGTAATATTCACCACGTGTTTATGTCCTAACAGCTGCTCACCTTTCAACTTCAGCCCTCTGATTAGGATTGGTAATAGCAGCAATGTACTGCATTATATACTTGCTGGCTTCTGTTTTTCCTGCTCCACTTTCCCCTGAAACAAGCACACAACAAAAAAAGTAACATTTTTTTAAATAACCATAAATCATGCTGGTGTCTATAATTTTGTGGTGGCTTGCATACTCTGCAAATTTAACCAACAGAATTCAAGCGGTTTAAAAAGCAGAATATTTTAAACAGATACATGTTTAAATGTTCAAACTGCTGACCAAGACCCATAAACAATCCCCGAATTTCCGAACCATGTTATGCGCAAAAATTTTTCATTGCAACATAATTATTTTATTCTTTTACTGACACCATCAGCTCAAACCACACGCCTGCTCCGGCAGGATCTCTGGATCCGAGGGTCTCATTTCCCTCTCTGACCACCGAGTGGTGCTTCATCCTCTCTGCAGTCACGGTGCTCGGGACCACATCAAACACTTATTTTAGAAAAAGTTATGGTAACTTGCTTTTCATCATTTTTAGCGGAACTGAGGACAGAAAACATCTAAGCCATCAGAAGAGAACATGGCAGGTAAAGAGTACAAAATCTCAGAGGATGTAATTGTGCGTTTTGTGTGGCCCATGCAGGGGAGCGTCCCGTGATACCTGAGATGACAATACACGTGTCTTTGTTCCGTCGCTTCATGGCTTTGTAAGCAGCGTCAGCAATGGCAAACAGGTGGGGCGGCCTCTCGTAAAGCTCGCGGCCCTTGTACTGTTCTATGACGTCCCGGCCGTATATGTTCATGGCACGATAAGGGTTCACAGACACCACCACCTCCCCGATGTAGGTGTAGATTCTCCCTTCTCAAACCTAAAGAGAAACAGAAGTGGGGTTTTTGTACAGTATCATAATAATCAAAGCAAGGAAAGAACACACAACCATGCAAAGATTGATGCCACAAGATTAAAGTTTTTTTTCTTCTTTTTTTTCTTTTTTTGGAAAATATGTTTAAAAAACTGTCATTGAAAGAATTTGTTCGTAATTTATTTTCCTGCAAAAATCGCCCCATAACTGGATAAACTATTTATAATCTCAAAGCAATAAGCTCTGATTACATCTGTACTTCACCGCTGTACACCTGTGCTTTATCTCTAGCTAAACATTAGCCAGCAGGGAAAAAAAACCTGTTTATATGATGCTTAAATATAAAGAAGCTGCGCCACTGACTCGAGACTTCCCATCTGTCCAAAGTTTACTTTTCTTGCATGTTATATCATCAAGTTGCAGGTGCACCGTCTTAGATCCTGCTTTGACTGATGCATCTGCTGTTATGGAGGTTTATATTAATAAGGAATCTGGATATTAATAACTGAGGACTTATGGAGAAGGGTCACGATTGAGTAAGTGTTCTGTAAACTTTATTTTTGAATGTGAAGAATTTGTGTTTCTCTCTTTCCTGTTTCAACGTGACAATGTCCCAGTGTACATGAGCCCCCCCAGAGGATCCCTCATCACCCTCCCACATCCTTTGGATGAACCGCTGACCAAACTCACTGATGCCTTTGTGGCTGGATGGATGGATGAATATCCAGCCACAGCCATTTTATAAAATTAGCTGTCAAACATATAAATCAAATTTGTTGTCCACATCATGTTTAAGTTCCTGTACCTCTGGCTACCTTTCTGTGCCCTTTTCTTTCACCTACACAATCTCTCTCTCACTCTCCTGGCTTCCTCACTCTGCCTGAGGCCGCCTGCCTGACTTCCTTCCTCTCCAGAGTGGACTAGGATGCCAGTTTCTCTCCACAGAGAGAATGGTTTCTTTCTTCACAGCTGCCAAAACTCTGCTGCTGCATTCACAAACAACCCTAAAAGTATATGACTGCTGAGTCAGACAATGAAAAGGTTAAGCAGTTGTTATGGTTGAAACAGCTGCCTGGTGTCCATAACACTCATTTTGTTCATCACCAGATTTAAAAGGAGAGGAGCCTGGGCCCTTTGAATCCATTTTATCTGCTCCAAAATGGCCTTTGTACGACATTTGGGTTCAAGCTAATCGCAAAACATCTTTTCAAAGCAGAAAATCGGCTCTATTTAAAAAAAGAAAAAAAAAGAAAAGAAAAAAGGAAAAGTTTCCATCAGATTAGATTTATCTTCCATCACAATGTCCTGTGGAAAAATAAACCGAGTACTGGTTTATGGTCATATCTCTAGACCCAACGACAAAACACAAGCACTAAGAAAATAACAAGAGAACAGAATATTCTAAGAATGTTAAACATAAAGGCACACGTTCACATTAGCGCAACCAAAGCAAGGTTAGATAAAGAAAATATTAAGATCAAATCCTCCTCTAAACAGCAGCTGACTTTGGATGCTGCATACAAGCAAAATCAAAGCTCAGTCAATCAATATGAAGCCTTAAGTGCAGACATTTCAGCCTCTAAAGTACATCGCCAATAATGATGGCATAAATTAAAGTAAACTACACAGTAAATCTAATTAAAGAAAACTGAAGGAGAGCTGCTTCGTGGCCCTAATGAATCCAAAAATATTCAAAAATCTGTGTCAAATATGGCCCATCAATATGTTCTAAAGTATTACCCTTTACGTTTCAATTACGCTAAGAGCACAAAAGAAAATCTGACATTTAAAGATCAAAGAAAATATTAAAACAACCATGAGTCACATGTGCGTGCACACTGACCCTGAATAGTCAGGTTCACAATAATGTCTCCAAGTAGCTAAGCTAACATGCGGGCTCCTCCTCCTCTGGTGCTACAGTAAAAGACCTATTGTGCCTTCCCGGTCCTCAGTCAGGAGGCTGCTGTGTGCCTGCTCCATTGTTCAGATGTCAATTGGAGGTCTTGTCTGAAACGGGCCCTCCATCTCCCCCTGCATGGGTCGACGCAGCGAGCTGCCCACTTAACTCCTTAACTCACATGTGCAGTAGTTTCTGCTGGACAATACTTTACAAGACGGGGGGGGTGTATTGGAGAGCCCGGTCGGGTACAGGGTCTCCCACCATAAAGAGGAGCTGTGCAGGTATTTCATACACTGTATTAGACATTATGTATTATGCTGGTGGAGCAGAGAGTCTGTTGTTTTCCACAGCAGACTGTATAATAAAGGAGGAAGAGGCCACAGTGACACCACCCTTTGCTTTCTGATCTCCTGGTTTGTTTGGAGCCAGAAGTGACCTCATTTGAACCAGAAGGTGGAGCGTCATCACCGTGGTTAGCAAGCTGCTTTCACACACTATCTGGGTGGATTGTGGGGTGGGGTGGTGGTTAGGTATAAAAACCAAGATTGGTTTTGTATCAGGATGGAAACGTTTATTCCTGCTGTAAATGCAGGTATTATAACAAGAAGTCTGAGGCGGCTCGCTTTATACAACAAGCCTCAAATGTACATTCAGGTAACAGTTTTTTTTCTTCTGCATTAAAGGTGAAAAATACGGAAAAATGAGGTCGTCGCTCATTTTTCACCTCATTATTTGAATTGCTGCTTTGGGACTAAACTGATGAAATTTCACAGGATTTAATTTCCTGGTTTTGTCAACAACAACAAAAAAAAAAAAAAATCTGACCCCAGTATCAGGTTACTGAATCTGGAATTACTACAGTGATCATATTTCCAGAAAATGTGTTACTTTACTTTGCAGACTGGTACTGTACGTACACACACACACACACACACACACACACACACACACACACACACACACACACACACACACAATCAGTCCAATGACATTACAGCAATAAACCTCATGAGATGACCTCATTACAAACAAAGTGGCAGGTAAAGCTCGGCAACGTCTCAATCTTTTCTGAGAATGTCAGTATGATTTCATGATATATGATTAAACATTATTTATATCAATATAATTTCTTATGATATATAGTTAATACATGAAGTATTTCTTCAGCAAAACTGTCAGTGTTTGCAGCTCTCTGCTCGTTACAGCATCTGACTCACTCTGCAGCTCCAGCTCACACTCAGCAAGGAGTTAGAAGGTGCGGTAATGATGCATAAAATAATCTGAAGTTTGAAGTTATAGTATACTTAGACAACAGAAAACAACACTTATTATTTTTGAGGGAACAACACGCTGATACACTGCCTTGAGGCGACTGTTCGTTGTGATTTGGCGCTATATAAATAAAATTGAATTGAATTGAATTGAAATAAATACATCTTTCTCTTTAAAGCCGCCCGACTCTGTTGGCAGGAAAGATGATTGATTTAGGGAGACTTCTGCATTTTAATACAAAACTTCCACTCTTAGCTAATCAGAACATCAGAGCTGTATGATAACACAAACGAGGTGACCAACCTCAGCACTCAGCAAAGTGTGTTTCTGTCAGTCTGGTGGAGTGTAACCACTTTGCTTCCTTGTCAGAAAGATCAAGTAAAGTGGTGAAACTGTAAATACAGCAAAGACTTAAACCAATATTAATGCCTGTAAGGTGCTTAAAATCAGTTTTGCTGATAAATGTGTCGACAGCAGTACGTGTCTTTGGTTTCTTCACCTGTTGATGCGCCGGCTCGCTTGGGGGCGTGGCCTGCTGACATGTACTGCAGTCAACACACTGACCTCATAAAAACCCCACTTCAATGAAGCTAAACTAAGGTGAATGATATATTTATGTTCACTTATGTACACTGATCAGTGCTAATAACATCACACGTTGCATTTCGCAGTTAATACTAAGTTATCATCAAGATATTTTCGTCACTATTGCCAAGCACAAGAGGCGGGTAGTTAAAATGTAACAATGAGTTTCTGCAAATGTGTAACAGACTTTCTGTTTAGTTTAAACAATAACTGGAAGTAGAATCTTGATTCGGGCAAACACCACAGGGAAATGCATAACACCACTGGCACTGTGGTTTTCACGTTTCCTCCCAATAGCAAAACATTACACACTACAAAAACAAAGAGTAATCACATCATTCAACATCCTCATGATTCACTGTGAAGTTGCAAAGCGAGGACAGCAGCAAACGGCCCACAGGAGATCTGCTTTCCCCACCTGGGTTTATAAATAGCATCTACTGGTCATGTTTGTTTCTGCAGTACCTCCAAGGAGAGGAGAGGAGAGGAGAGGAGAGGAGAGGAGAGGAGAGGAGAGGAGAGGAGAGGAGAGGAGAGAATGAGATGGAGTGTGTCAGCTGAGATAAAGGGTTGGCTGATCCATCTGTTCCACTCTCATTTAGGAGGATTTAAATGACACAGGACTGAGATTAGAGAACCTCACGGGCCATAATAGCCTCCCAGAAATACTATTTATAGGTGCACTGAAGCCGGTCAGGTCATCTGCCTGTTTTTCAAAACAGTGACTCATATTTTAGATAAAAATTTAAATAGGGGACTAAAGGGACACATTGATAGCCCATAAATCTGCAGGTGTAATAATGCAACTTCCGTTATATCGTCTCCCATTTCCTCCCATCATCTTTCTGTCTGTCCAGCTGTGAAAGGAAGTGTGTCTAAACTGGTCTGACCTGCAGTCGTGTAATCTCCTTCCAAAGGGACCCCTCCTTCCAGGAAATGGGAGCAAATCAGGCAGAAAAAAACAGAAAGAGGAGGTGGAGAAGGGTTGAAGAGAAAAAGGGAGTAGGACGATCATACATGTGACCAGCAATGCTAAATTGTGAGTTCTCTGATGATTAATGCATGGCCTGACTTCACACTGAATTGTTACTCTGATTACTGTGGCCACAATAATCAGTTACATGTATTATATCAATGTGATCATGTGACGATGAAATCGTTCTTATAAGCCAACATCTCCACCCCACCTCAGCACCAGCATGAAAAAACAGCCAGTGTTGAAGATTAACACCAATGTTTACTCTGTAAGTTAAATAAAAAGTATGCACTCATTATGAAACACTCAGCTCCCATAAATCTGCATAAATGTCAGCACAGCAGCTGGTGCAGGGACGATGGACATGAAGTATTGTGTTCCTGTTTTGTCTCTTTGATTCATAAAAAGCTGTTCAAAGTTAACCAAATAAAATAACTGTCCATTTTTGGTTTGGTTCTGATTTCACTGTATATTCTACCTCTTGATTTTATATCTAGGACACTGCCCCATGGTGACAGTACACAAATACAACATGTAGACAATGGTCTACAAATGAAGACGGGGCTTTCTCGTTAGCCTCATTAGGTCAAACCGGCCTGCAGGTACAAATCTGCTTCTTCCACATTGATCCTTGACTTACTGAGACCTGAGCAGATAAACACAAAGGTTTACCCTGTTATGCCTGTAAATACCAGGACACACACACACACACATACACACAGATCTACAGTCCCACTGTCCTATTGCACATATACACACATGACACACTTTCCTCAGATGTGAATTACAGAGCAAAGCTGAGCACAACCGCTGTCTCCAGCCTTGTTTGGGTGGGTCTTTTTTATGGTTAACTTGGGGAGGAGTGCAAGCAAATTATAACATTTTCTCACCAACAGGCACTCCCCATCTTCCCAGAATGGGAAAGAAACTGAGGAAAAAAATTCTGAGGTAAATGTGACTCAAATAATGATGTAAAAAAGCCCCCTGGCCATCTCACCCTGAGGCAGCTCACAATGATGCAGATATCACAGCCAGAACCCTAAGTTCTATCAGCATGGGGACTTCTACTGTTCAGCTGAAGCAGGTGAAAAAGTCAGAAGAAGAAGTCAGAAGTCTGTGCCCTACATCATGGTGCAATCTGTGGCCCACATCAGGCTGGGCTGAGTTAGTCTGTGTTGTCATCATTGTGTGTGTGAATCTCAGGGTCACTGTACAGAGATAATCTGTGTCTGTTCCACTTTTATCTCAGAGTTCATTACCATCACTGCTCGTGTTTACAGTCATAGCAGCAGGCTGTGAGGCTGCTAACACTGGGAACATCTCATATGGACACTTGCTGCTGACTTTTAGCTTTTCTGCATCTGCCCAGAAAAATAAGACCTGAAGCAATTAGTGCTCATTATTGAACTCCAATGACTGCACATTCTTTTCCCAGCAAATATGATAAATGTGCCAAACAATTAATGCTGCCAGATTTTTAATCATATACGATGACATCACAGCACATCTGTATGCTCTGGACTTTTGGTCGCAGAAAGTAAGTCTTCTGAATATGTAAAATATCTTTTTTAGTCACATTTCTGGAGGAATTTACCGATTCGTTCACTCTCTCTCACTGTTCGAACACAGCAGGTAAATAATCTAAGAGAGGATGAGACACCTGAATGGAGTCCACTTAAGGAGCAACAACTTGGATGGAATAAGAGATGATTTACCTGAATGAATAAGCGGTGTCATTTATCATAAAAGAAACAAAGTCTACTTGCTCCATTATAAACTCTGCAGTCTATGACTTGTGATTATCTGCAGTTGTAATTCTGTTGTTTCATTTGGAAAACACTGCATATTTGCCATGCTTGTCATGCCATTTCCCACATTTACACTCGGCCAGGACATCCAAGTGTATCGGTGGCCACCCAAATATATTTAGTTTCTCATTTTGAAATCTGCTATTTTTCTTAAAGCCTTCTGTGAGAACAACATCATCCCCCACTGATTTACTCAATTTTCCTCACTCTTGTCTTTCAAGATCCACCACTACCAACATATCATTCCATATCATTCAAATGCTTCGTCACAGAACATCCTGATCAGAGTTCAGACATATTCCAACTCCCATGTGCTAGACTGCAGCTGGTGACAGTATTCATTACGCTGCTTTGGAGATCTTCTGCAACCTTTAGCATCCCTTTAACCAGAACCTGCAGCAGGTGGACAGCTGATCATGTGCTGTTACGCTGAGCTCACCGAGGCTGCAGAGCAAAATGAAGACTGCTGCCAACATCTGCAGGATGCGCGAGTTCATCCGGAGGATGAGAGACTTATTACAGAGAGCGGCTGCTCAGTTGTGTGTGTCAAAGTACTTGGCAAATAAAATATTTGCAGAGGATATTAAGTATTTAATAATTCAATTAGAAATCCTCCTCCCCTCACTCACCACAAATAAAGTCTTAATCTGTTGGAAACACTGGATGAGATGTCATGTCTAACTGCCCAGCTCTCAAGGACAGTCATTGTTTCTTAGTGCCTAACAGAGAGCGGCTACTGTAAGAAAAAGTTGGTCTCACAAATGTCAGTGCAGTTTTTATTCTGCTACCCACCCGAAATGTGTTCAAAGTCTTGCTCTACTCCACTTTTCTCTCCTCTCTATTCTTTTACGTACTGTCACAGAGGTTTTCTTCACGGTCTGCAGCCATCAGACATCTGGGCTGTGCATTAGGGGATTTTCCGCTGCTTCGTAAAGCCTGCTTAGTGCTAAACAGCAGCTCCCAGACTATCTTTAGGAGACACAGCCCATCAACACATAACCCACCCACCCTCCCACAGGCCCACATCAAATGGGGTCCAAGCTACCGGCACGGTTTCCTCCAACAATAGGCTTTCATAAAGGGCTTCTCACTTTCTTCAATACCCAGCAAACAAAAAAAAAAAAAGAAATTTTCACAGTGTGAAAAAAAATACAAGAAATTATGCTGCATCTTATCACAGCTCCACCATCAGCTGAAACAAAAGACTGACTAAATCTAGTGTCATCTCACAACTAATGGGTGTGGTATGAACACAGACACCGTCACACTTTTTAATGTTGTCACGTCTGTCTGAAAGTGAAGGATGTAATGTCATCAGATTAGAATGAGAGACAAAAATGCAGTCAGACAGCAACAAGACAAAACATGTGCAGGATGTAATAAATCCACATCAGCATGATTGATTCAGGATGTTGTGTATGTTAGATAAAGATTCTGCTTTCATTTTATGATATCGCCTAAAACTTTAAATGAATAGAGGGGAAAAAAACATCCCAGTTTCACCCAATATTGCTGTTCGAATTAATAATGAACTTGTAAGCAAGTTAAAAAGTCAATCATCTAGATTTCACTTCTGCTTGTAGCTCTGTGGTTACTAAAAGCAGTGAAAGTGATGACATATGACACCGAACACTCTTTAAAGATTTGTGTGCTCTCCATAAATCATTCCAGCTCTACTTATACCAACACAATATGTTAACACATTTCCTTTCAAAATGCCGTCACCATAAGTGACATCCTCCTGTCTGCATCATTTCAGAGATGCAAGCACGATAATGCTGACAGTCTTAAAGAATCCTGAATAGTTAAAACTCAAGCAACACCACAGTTGATGCTTGTGTGACACACATCCCACTGATATCTCCCAATTGTCTTCTTGATGCAAACACACCAAAGCCTTTGTGTTATTGCACTGATGTAAGCACGTGTAAGAGACGCATGCACGCCCCCAATAACAACCTAGGAGAGTTGGCGAGATTTGTGCCTAGTGGCGAGATTTGGGGTTTGTTCCAAACTCCTCAAAATGTCAGGATTTATTAATTTTCTTTGTCAAAAATGATACAGCACGGAGAATATTTGGATTTTGGATTGTTGTATCATTTGACTATGCTACTTTGACTTCCCTGTGCATGAGCACATGTTTGAATGCAGTGTTTGCATAGACTTTTTAAACCTGGTATAACTGATATTCTGACATCTGCTTTCCATTTCAGTGACCCACTTCCAGGCTCCTGGTATTACACGTGCCAAGTAGCTAACAGGGACCCCAGTGCAGCCGAGCAATTGTTAATGAAATTGGTTTTACCTGATCAGGAGGTCTGATAATTCACACTACAAGAGAGGTAAGAATAATTCTCTTAAAAATCTTAAACTAATATACTGATACTGTGAGATTTGACCTGCATTCAAATTGTTCTAAGTAATGAATAACAGTTTCCTGCTGCTCACACTTCAAACAGGTTAAACTGGCATTTCCACATCTGTTTACTACCTTAATGCCCTCTTTTCCCAGTGTCAGCTGCCCATTTGCATCCACTATGAAGGTATATCCCTGGATGCGCTCAACCTAGTTTTGCTTACTGGTTAGAGGGAATAATTAAAGTCACACAAGCGATCTGCACGCAGCTTAAAAAATAATCTTGTGTGAGAAGCAGCAACAGGCACACTTGCAGAAAACGCCTTAAGGCCAAACTGCACCATGTTCCCATGAGGCCAGCATGGATACTTTTAGGGGAAATGGGAGCCATGTGTAAACAGCCTGGCTGCAGATTAGGTGGCTGACCCTCCTTTCTTTGTGGAATGGGCTCACAGCTATCTGCCCCACCCCTTTATTCACACGCAGTATACTATACTCAAGTCCCGCTGGCACTGCGGCAGGTACAGTATTTGAGAAGAGGGCTTTGCTCCGAGTTAATATTGAAAATTCAATAAAGGGCTTGAGGGCCTGCGGATGTAGGAGAAATGAAGGGAGTGGCAGCGGTGAGTTTCTGAGTCTGGCTGCTCGCCTAACACAGAACCTGTTTACGCTTTAACACACCGGCCAGCAGCGGCTGATGTAAAAATCACAGTGGGCTTTGGCTCTGAAAATGGATGACTGGATGGTTTTGAAGAAACAGAGAGCGAGGAAAAAAAACTGAGAAATGATCCAGCCCAAAAGAACCAGACATTACTCAATATGCTATTTCAGGAAAGTACTATGATTTCTATCAGGGCTAAAAGGGCAGCATGGAAGAGTGTAAAAACAGACAGACGGATAAAAAATAAGAGCAGGAGGAGACGGAGGAGGCAAGAAAAGCTGGAAGGGGATTAGTTACTATACTGGAGCTGAAACTATTATCTGATTAAAATAAATTATAGTTTTTTTTCCCTTCAATTATTTTGGAAAACTTTTATATGTGAAACTAAAGCAACTGTGTCTACGCAGAGATTTCCAGTGGGTCGGGTCAGATGTAAAAGCATATTTAATTTCCATAGTGCTCACACGGCACTTTAAGACCTTAAACAAACCCTTTTAATGTGAACTTTTACTTTTATGGCACTTTTCTGACGAGTAATTACTTCAGGAACTAAGTTCCAAACTGCACAGCGTGAAAGAGAAAAATCTCCACTGAGTACTGACAGTAAATAATCCCACTGTGGGTACTCTTCCACTGAGGAGCTGCAAAGTGATGTGAGGTGCTGGCTGTGAAAGTGAGTAAGCTGTTCCACCCCCGCTGCGGCTCAAGGCACAGCTCCAACAGGTGGACCAGAGAACAATCCAACAAAGGACGACATCATCACTGCGTAGGACATGCACAACAGAGAATACGTACATGCCTAAAAACACATACGCACATGAATAACCATATGACTAACACTCGTGAGATTGCTGAGCGCCACGCCGTGCCAGCGGACTCGTCAGCGATTGAGATTCAGACAGCAGATAAGTGTCCTGTGTGAAGGCAGGGGAATGAGGCTACCAGGAATTTTGTCTGGGTATAATGTTGCAGTTGCTCGTTGAATCATCAGCCAGACAGGTTACACGGGATGCCTGACGAATTTAAACCCTAAAAGGCATAAATTTTAACGATATTGAATTCTGAGTGAAACAATAATGATGTGTTAGGATTTCTTAAAGCTCATTTGTGTATATGCATTAAGATATATGTTTTTGGAAGCTGTTATTATTCCCTCTGTCCATGATGGATGTTAAATCCTCTCCCAATACTATTCCAATGCAAGTAATGAATGTGAGGTGTCAGCTGATCCAAGTTCAGTATTTTTATTATAATTTACCCCTGTGGATCCAAGTGTCTCAGCTGAATTGAACTATATAAGTTATTATAGACATACACACACATTTCATCACTTTAGGATGGAACTGCATTAGAGTGGGTATGAACAGAGGGGAACAATTTGGAGGTTCCTTACAAAACATTGAGAAAACCATTATTACTGACACCCATAGATGCTCAGTGAACTGCAGTCAGTTGAGTGTGGTGTATGCTTGTGAGGCAAAACACAAGTTCTGTACTATTCCAGACCCTGAGAAACTAGCATATGCACTGTATATGGATCTAATGAAGCCACCTACAGCACACGATGACACAACAGAACTAAAATAAAGACCAAAACTCGGTCTTGGAAACGCTAAAGTTGTGCTAGCAGTCTGCCAGTGCCCCCACCCGCCACCTCAGGCAGTCCACAAATGAGACGTCTCTGAGAGTCGTTGAACCTATTTTGGAGGGAAATAAAGCTACACAAGCGCAGCCCCTGTTTATGTAAGGATGGTAATGTGTTTCAGATTACAGGCAGTTGTATGGAAATTCTTGTGGTGAGGCTGGACTTCAATGCTGGATTGCAGGCCTACGAGGCATTTCTCAAAGAGCCTTCTATGAATCTGTCAGCTCACTGAAGGCTCCTTTTCTTAGTAAAAAAAATAAAAATAAAAAAATCTCCCAGCAAGAGGGGAATTCTGGTGTACTGAAGCAGTATTGGAGTTTACAGAGTTTTCCTTAATGTTGAGCTACTACAGCACAAGAGAAACAGATGTTATTCACACAACGAGCCTGTCATCTGCCTCAGATCTCGGACCATTAATGCGAAGATTGTAACTGACATCATACTCCATTTCTGCAGAATGTGCCAGGAGCAAATGAGCTGGAAGCTATCAGAAGAGCACTATCTCAGCATCCATCTCTAAATATTGCTCTTCCATTGAGTGAAAAACCACCGGGAGGAAAACAAATGTTAATAAGTGGGTTGGGATTAAAAATTCTTACAGTCATCTGCTGCACACTATCACTGGTTTCATCTTTGCTGCAGGGCCAGAGAGCATGTCAGCCAGGACTGTGTGTTGTGCACATGGACTTTGGTTTTATTGCAGAGGAATGAACAAAGGAACAAACGCAGCAAATAAAGAGAGCTCTAGTTGAGGAAAGACCTTAAGCTCAACATGTTACAGATGCCAACGCATTGACCTTTAAAAGAAACCTATGAGATATAAACATGTAGTGGGTTTCCAGTGTCACCTGTGTTCTAAGACCTTATCTTCCAAGAGTAGGAGACCCTAGGTTTGACCCCTTACTTTATTTTGCAGGAGAAAGAGAGAGGGGGCTGTCTCATTCAGCACCACCCCTCTTCTAAACTACCTGCAGTCAGAGCTGCTAAAACAGGGGGCCATTGTTCCTTCACAGCAATTGAAAATAATTCACCAATTTTATGTTTCAATACAGGAAATACCACAAATAGAGTGACAACTTTAACCTAGAGTGACTATCTGCACTACCTGAGAATAAAACTGAATCTCACATGCAGTTTATGCCTGTCTGCACACAAAGAGGCTGTAGGAAACAATGAAATGTGAGGAGCAAAGACAGGGGAAATGCCAGCTTTCCTGCTTTGCCGGCCTGCTCCACATTATTATAGACTTCCTGTTCAAAGTCCTGTTTAACTCCTCATAGATGGGTTTAAGGGTCAAATCACTCAGAGCGGTCAAACAAACAGAGGCTTTCAGACTTTCAGGACAATATTTTGCTTGTGTAGATGTCCTCATATTATCATGATACAAAAGACACAAAGATGGTTTGGTATGCCATGTTCATCTGCACAGTCATTAAAAACATGCTTTGATTTGTTGTTAGTGCCATGATCTGGAATATCAGATACTTATTTATAAATAAAATCCTCTGTTTATTTGGGAAACACACGGGAGTTCAGAGGAAAATTTTCCTTGGAAAAAAAAAATTGCCTTATAAAGACGCTGTGTGGTAGAAAAATGCCGCATTGGTTGGAGGGATATAAACAAGAGCTGTAAGCTCACAGGATGTCAGAGCACACAGGCAGCCCCGATTACTGCCATAACAGCTTTACCTACATTTTTATATATTTATTCAATTTAAAGGTAGAAAATGACATTCATGGCCATCAATTAAATATGAATCTAGACAGGGAGAGAGCACTGAAAGCTATAAAAAATAATAATAATAATATTGAGCGTATCTGCTCAATGCTGATGTGCAAAATTCCCAAGACCCTACAGCTATTTGGCATGAACATTTCTCCTACCATTTCTCCAAAAAGACTCTGGGCATCTGCTGGGCTCTATTTTGAGACTGGGAGGCTCTAAGGAACAGGCCATACAGTTCAACCCCAAGTCAAACAAAGTAAATGTCAACTTGAACAACCATTTCTGGCCACAGCGAGGGAACGCGAGCAATCTTTTCCAAATCATGCCTTACATGCATGCAGCCACCAGGGAACTTGATTACCTTCCCAACATGGCAGGCCTTGAACAACACTAGCAGAAATCTCACATAGAGCCGAGCAACCGAGCTGGCTGTTAGTCAACCGCAGGCAACTGGAGAGTCGCTAAATGAGGACTGGCTCCACGCCAAAACTGTGCTTTTGACCCACTTCACATAAAAATATTTGGGGATTTTCACAAGTTTTTGGAGAGTGAAGAGTGTGTGCTTCTCGTGAGAGCGCCCGATGATCCACCTGGAAAATGTCATGTTTGCTCTTCCAGCACCTGTAAACAAGTTCAAATAAATGCATTCAGTTAAATGCATTTAGAGTTAAAGTTCAGCGTGTTATACTGAGTCCCAGAAGTTTTGCTAGGATACTCAGTTCCCACACACACAGTGTAAAATACACCCATGAGAGATGTGCAAATGGTCTGCTCACTTTGGATGACTGAAATAGAGACAATTAGTAGCCTAAGCACACTCGCACATGTGTTCATGAATGCATGCACCCTCAGACTACGGGAAAAGGAGCAAAAAGGAAGCACTCCTGGCTGGTCACACCCTCTACAAATAACAATCTGCACACGCCACCTCCGGACCAAGCCGTCTAGCTGGAGGGAAAACAAACAGACAGAAAATAGGACAGAGTCGGGAAAATGCTGCCTGGTGCTGTCTGGATCCTCGCAGGTTTTCTTGCCTGTCTGCCAGAGCTACTGTTCACACCACAGAAGCTGATCTCATTTAAAAAGTACGGTAGTAAAAACTCTGTTAAGCAGAACTGCCTCTACAAACATTTACACTTGTACATCTGGCACTCTCTCCTCCCAGACATCTTTAATTTGTCATAAACAGCAAACTGTACACTAAAACAAGAGTGGACTTAACAACAGCAGCTGTGAAATGTATGAATTAAACAGACGAATGGTGCAAAATTCAAACTTCTAATTGCTGATTTTAATATATGGCATTACCGCATTCCCTCTAATGATGATGTCTAAAAGTCCTAAATTTCCAAGCATGGGTTTAAGCTTGAAGATTTACAGACTAACAAACACAGAGTAAGGTATGAGGAAATGCTGAGACTTTCAGATACCAGTAACACTTGAAATAACCAGGCTGCATTCCACTTGCTTTAAACAGGTAGATAGATGTAACAGTTCTCTGCATTATCACAAACTCCACCCTCTGCAGGCGGAAAAGGAATCACAAACATTTTGGTGTGGTCCACATTCCTGAATATCTCACTCTGCTTGGTCATATAAGGGAAATCATGCGGTCGACTGACTGCTGGGAGAAAAAGACCTTGGAAAGTGTAACCTCCAAGTCCTCCAAATATTTACTCTACACGTCACTGCTGGCAGCAGGTCTAATAATAACCAAACTAATGAAGACCTTCATGTGCATATAAGCATTAATGACACTAAAAGACTTACTCCACTACAGGTTAAACTATGAGGGATGCAGCGGCTCTGTTACACTGTGGGGTTCATCTTGGTGGGCACGGTTTGGATCCACTTGTTACCTAAGAAGGAAGGAACGCTGTAAGCCAAAACAAAGCTTTTCTAAGTGATCACCTTGATCCAGTGATGAGACATTTTTCTGCTAATGGAAGCAGCCTCTTCAAGGATGATGAAGCCCCACCATCCACAGGACTCAGGGGTTGGTGAGGATGACATCAAATATATCCTACGGCCTTCATGGTCACCAGATCACAACCCCACACACCACTCTTCTGAGATTTTGGGCTGATAGGATAGGCAGCAGCCTCCATCTTCATCACCATCAAAACATCAAATAAGAAATATTTTTGACTGTGTTCCTGTTGCTCTTGGAGAATTGATGTCAAGCAGCACAGATGATGACACTTTGTTGATTAAATGTTTCACATCTAAAGTGAAAATTTACATCCTTCTTTTTGTAACATGTTTTCCCCTCTGAGAATCAAGGCTTATCTTGATGTCACTTAAAACACTATATGGACATGAATATCGGTCTATTTATACATTAGACAAGCTTTTATGACATCCCATTCTGAATATGTAGGGATTAATACAGAGTTGGTCCACCCTTTGCAGCTATAACAGATTTTGGAATACGTAGTGGAGAGTTTTTCCTCTTTCATCCAGAATAGCATCTGAGAGGTCAATCACTGATTTTGGACAACAGGTCCTGGCTTGAAAACTCCATTCCAGTTCATCTCAAAGGTGTTGGATGGGGTTGAAATCAGAGCTCTGCACAGAGCGCTCAAGTTCTTCAACATCAAACTCATTCAACCATGTCTTTACAGACCTTGCTTTGTGCGCTAGGGTACAGTCATGCTGCAACAGAAAAGGGTCCCCAAACTGCAAAGAACTGGCCAAAATGTTTAAAGCAAACTAAAGCATTAACATTTTCATTCACAGGAACAAAACCCCAGAAAAACCACCCCACAGTAAACTTTACAGTTGGCACAGTGCAGTCGGGCAGGTCATGTTCTGCAAACCCAAACTCATCCATCAGACTGCCACGCAGAGAAACACGATTCGTCTCTCCACAGAACACATTTCCACTGCTCCAGAGTCCAGTGGTGCTTTACATCACCCCATCTTACACTTGGCATTGTGCTTGGTGATGTAAGGTTTGCATGTTGCTGTTCAGACATGGAAACTCATGCCATGAAGTTATAGGCACACAGTTTTGGTGCTGATGTTAATGCCAGCGTGTTCTGACTTTCACGCATTGGGTGCCTCGGCGCTCAGCGACTCTGCTCTGTAACTTTAGGTGGTCTGCCACTTTGTGGCCGAGTTGCTGTAGTTCCTAAGTGCTTCCACTTTGCAATAATACCGCTCACAGTTAATCGCGGGATATCTAGAAAGGAAGAAATTGCCCAAACTGATTTATTGCAACACTGGCACCCTAACAACACCACATGAGACCCAGTCTTTCACAGATGTTTGTAAAGGCAGACTGCATGGATAGTGGTTTGATTTTATACACCTGTGGCAACGGGACTGAAAACACCTGAATTCAAAGATTTAGCAGTATGGCCCAGTACTTTTTTCCATGTAGTGCAGATACTGATAAGGCACACCTGTAACCTAGAGAAAGTCAGAGTAACAAATAAACATCTTGCCTTACATACCAGGTTTCTGAAACAAAGTTAGTCCACTTTATCTATTGTCGATTAAATCCCTACCTGGACCACGCACATTTTCCCAACATCCATTAAACCTTTATTTAATCAAGAAGTGAAACTCTTGAGAATAAGAATCTCTTTTGGGCAAAGACAGACAGCATAACTCGAACATGTTTTCGGAGACAACTTTCACTGCTAGTTTGAACTGTGCAACTTTAGCATGATAATTTTTCCAGTATATGTCCTTAAATTTAGTTTGGACTTTTTTAAAAAATTTATGTGCATTTACTCAAATGCAAAACTGAAGCATTTCTATGTTATGCTCCTCTCTAATTCTACTCCGCTATATTTTGGATGCATATATTTTCCTTACTAGTACTCTGTAACATTTATTTCAAAGCTTTAGTTAGCTTTTTAGTTTTTAACTCTTATTCTTATAGAAATCTAACTGTGCTGCATCATTGCAGATAATGCTACCAAGCAGTATATAAACAATTAAAATTATCTCCAGCTCCAACATTAATATACGCATTAATCAATCAATATTTATGACATAATAATATACCAATATGCCAAACGAGTATTTTTGCTTCAGGTGCTTTAAGTATGCGTTTATGCTAAATCGTGTGTTCCTTAAATAGGATTAAGTAAAGGGTCTAACTTCTTGTTTTACCACTTTATAAAACGATTATTAAATGCAAGTTTATCTTCAGGCTGTTGTGCAGCGCCACTTTTCATGTAATACTCCTGTATTAATGCACAGGGATAAATCATACCCTGCTCAATTGACTTCTGATCAAATATTATGACTTTCTGTGCGCCCTGCCTGGTTCTTGGTTCCCCGTGTGCGACACAATTTTATAAAAACCCTGGTAACGCCCCTGTCCTGACCATCCATTGCTGCTAAGTAACACACCAAGAGATCAGCTTGCACTTCCATCACAGATGGCAGAGGTGAGGACAGGAGATGGAGAAACTGAACTCCAAGCATGCCTGACATCATGCTTGTCACGGAGCCACTGACAACACAGCTGATAAACCGGTATGCAGGAGCATTCATTCAAAAGGTGTAGTGGGAGTGTAGGGTGGAGTTTCGCTCAGCATATTTCAACGTCAATTACCGGTCTGATCGGAATGCGTAAAACGGTGTGAGAACAGCTGCAACCACCAGCCACTTCAAGCAAACTGCCTATTGTCCCATCCCACGCCATAATTCACAGGTGGGAGTCGCGTATCAAACACAGGTGCGTTGATGGCAGAGCTTATAGTACGCTTGGCAAGTTGTCCTCAATCAGTTAGAACGAACTTACTGCACCTGCTGAATGACAACCAGCAAACATTTTGGCCTCGCAGCCTCCACTCTCCGGAGCCTGAGCGCTTATTAGACACTCCCGTGGATTTACAAAGGTGAATGACCGCAGCAGGGCTGGCTTACCTGAGTTTTAGGTTAGCCATGAATTCTTCCATAGACACGTTGTCCAAAAGCACAAAGTCTGCTTTTCCAAACTCCAGGCTCTCGTGTTCTGCCATGCTGTTATCTTTGTTTTTTTAATTATTATTATTTTACTGGAACTCCTGAGGGGGAAAAAATGTCAACAAGTTGCTTTGAAGTGCAGGAAAAAGGTGGACATTGGCGGGCTTCCCTGGCCGCCTCCTCTAGTTTAATGTGCAGCTGTGCAGTCGGTGCGTATTTTTCTCAATCTAATTTCAGTCATGTTTAATTAAGGTCGAAAATTCGCTTTTTTAAACCGAGCAGCTGCAAACGCTGGAAGTTTTAACCCTCCGGATCCCCTTTAGAAGTTCCGCTTTTCTTTCAAAAAGAGTGAATTATTCCAAAAATATCCTCATGCCTGCACAAAGTTTCCCCTTCACACTGAAAGACACCGTCCCGTTACACCGTGCGCCAGCTCCGCCCGGCCCGTCCGTTTTCCGGGAGTTCCTCTCCTGCACCACGACCCACCATGCACCAATAGGATGGAGGCATCCCTTGCTAAGCCCCGCCCCCGCCCTGTTGAGAGGTGTTGGTCAGGCTGCGCTGTTTAAGTTGAAAAGCATTGCAAATATTTCTGTAGACCACCGCTCCACCAGTTTCTGATACATATTTCAGCAATGACGACGCCACCTCTAAGCTGTAAAACACTCCGAGGAAAACCATAATGTTTTTGGCCCAACTTTAATGAGGCCCTCTTTTACCATAAAAGGGAAAACTGGGACTCAGTCAGATTTACTCAGAACAGTCTGAATGAAAAGCAGCTTTAATGTAGACTGAGAGTCATTGAAGGGATTAATTATCAGATAAACTGAGATGAATGAAAGGCACATACTCATTTAGACTTTCCCATGTTGGATGTTAATGTGGCCTCCTGAATGAAGCCCCCAGGCTCACGCTGGAGTTAGCACGCCACCTTGTGTAAAACAGACACAAATGCATTTTCTTCCTTTTCTTCCCTCCTTTTATTCACTTAATTTTAGTGCACTTATTGCACTTTTTATTATATTCCATGTGTGATTTGTTTTTACCTATTTGTCCAGTGTTTCTTTATTATAATGAAATTGTAACTGTTTCTATAGTAACCACTTCCCTTTAGTAGATTCAGGTTTTGCCATGATTCAGCTGTGCACAGGCATGGTTGGACTCAAAGGAAGAACTCCAGAGATGGGAAATATGCTGAGAATCTAATTTTAATTCTGATGGTGCACAAGAATACAAAACCAAATATAGCTGCAAGCAGTGATAATAGGCCCTCGTCAGCTGCCGCCCCAGTGCTGGTCCCGGTTTTTACTCATCTTTGCCAAAATTTCAAGTTATAGCCCTTTAAATAGCTGCCATGTGTGAAATACGGCAATGGATTTATTGGCTTCCCATGGGAATAAAATGGGACATTTCTGTAATGGCCATGGCAACAGTGTGCAAAATATGACATGGGTGTGATTGACTTTTTTGATTGGGTTGACATAGAGAGTGTTTGTACCAAAGTTCATGTATTTATGAGAAACTAAATGTAGTTTTTCTATTACAGAAATGTCAGGATTTCCCATTGGAATAATATGGGGCATTTCAGGCATTGCCATGGCAACATCTTTGGGATTACAATATTTTTCTCTCCGGTTTTTTGATCAGGGTGAAGTAAAGAATGTTTGTACCAAATTTCATGCATTTCTGAGAAACTAAAGGGCTATTTTTCAATCGAGAAATATTACACTTTTTCTCATTTGAATAAAATAGGGCATTTGGGACACTGCTGTGGCAATGTCTTAAAAAATACGATAGGGATGTCAATGACTTTTTTGATCACGGTGACTTTCTGAATGTTGGTGAAAAATTTTGTCCATTTCTGAAAAAGTAATTTTTTTGTGTGTATTAAGGAAATTTCACTTTTTCCCATTGGATTCAAATGCCATGTATCCCCAATTATGGAATCAGGCTGGTTCAGTACAAGTGATTAAAATTTCAGGCTGATCGGACAATGATTGTGCAAACGATTGCACAAACAATTTTGTGGCGAGACACAAAAACGGAGGCCACATTCGGTGTATTGCTACACCAACACCGTTTAATATTCTATAAAACTTGACCCACTTGTCTAGATGATGCTGAACAATTATGATGTCAGTGGGTTTAACACCCTAGGATGAGTTTGTTCACATAAAAGGTGTGCAAAAATGTAGACTCTGCACTTTACAAATTTCAATCCAAGACTTCCTTTTGTCATTTGCAGTCAGTTTTTGATCCACCATGCGATACCATCTGGAAAGGGGCTCGAGACTTTTGCACAGTACTTTACATACAACTGGATGTAGCTCAATCCAGAAAATCTTTAAGTCTGCATCCTTTCTGATGGTAAGCAGGGGGAAAATCCTCTTGTTGCAAAAAGAAGTCTGATAGAAGTCTTTGAGTCGGTGACTCTACGTGATACTTTCAAGTTTTCAAGTTCTATTCAATGCAGCACTATTCCCTTCTTTGCAGTTACTTTATGGTTCAGAAGTGAAAGCTTACCAGCATTCAGTGCGCCCTCGCTCATCGTGGTTTGAACAAACAAAGATGGCAAGCATTTTGAGCAATGGTTGGTGGCGCTGAATTAAACAATCAATTTCATACACTGTAAATCTTAAAACTGTTTAGTCAAACAGTGATGGCGCTTTTAAAGTTCTCTGAGTGACTCGCTGAGTTTACAAAGACGAGTAAATTAAAAACAGATATGTCCTTGAAAAAATGGCCTTATTTTATCTTGAGCACATTTTGTGTAAAATTAGTTATGGTTGGTCTGGGTACGAGATGCTGATCTTGCCCAATATATTTATATGAGTATATTATGTGAGATTATGTTTCTCGGCTGAGCTCAGTGTTCCCCGGGATAAGAGAGAGGAAGTGGCTGCTGCCCCTGCAATAAGTGGAAGAAAATGGGTGGATGGATGGACATTGTGACAGGGTTCCTCTGGTACTGTAGCATCTATGCAGGTTTATGAGGTTTCTCACCTGACTTTAGATGCTTTACTTTCACACAGACTAATGCTTCACTAATATGAAATTATAAAAACACATGTGCTAAATGTGAATACATGTTAAAACATCAATGAAACTCCATGAAACCTTATTGACAATGTGGCCATAATTCACAAATATCATGGATTACATTCGTTGATCACAATTTTTGATTTCATTATAAACTCCTTCAATCATTAATGCTTTTGAACTTTGTTCACAGTCACCAAAAACACAGCATTGTTCTTTACCAGGAGCTGTAAAAATTTAATTAAGCTAAAATGATTATTTTACAAATTATTTCTATGAGCAGAACGAGTGTCTGCAACATGCTAACAGTTTGGATTGGATTTGAAGTGGTTGGTGTGATCTTTTGTTTAACCCTCTTCATTTAACCGTTTACAATACAATATCATTTTTCTCACCTTCTACCACATGAAAAGGGTTAAAACTGCCGGGACCCTCTTACTGTAGCATATGATGATATAAAGCCATGTCTTGACATTTGTCTGATCACGTCCTGATTAATGTAGATAACATTTTTTATTTCTTGTAGCTCAGCTGATGGGGCCATCTTCAGTATGTAAGATGCTCGTAACAGACTTGAGGAACCGTCCTTTGAGTGGCAGCAATCTTGATTCCACGGAGAACCTGATCCTCAGCCTGTACAGGGATTTTCCTTTTATCTTATTTCAGGGACTCTTTCACTCAATGACGTTGATGACACCCTTTGCTCACGCAGAGCATGGGGAGAATGCCACTCCATCTCCACTCACAGACTCACCACCTGGTGTGATGGCTCCTACTTTCCTCAAATCCTGACTCCAGTTCTTCCCGAGCAGGTGGATCTTTCTGTGCTGAAGGCAGACTGGAGGAACTGTGTCCGCACTCTGGATATCGACGGCATCACGGTCACCAGAGTCATCTCTGCTGTTTACTGCAATGAAGACACTGAGATGACAAACCGGTGCACTTCACGCAAGAACAAGAAAGAAGAAAGTGGTAAGTAGTAAATAGTGTTTCTAATGTCCCACAATATTGGAAAACATCTCGAGGTTTTAACTTTGATGCTTCCCTTTCTGTCTTTTGTCTTTAAAAGTCAGAAGAAGAAGAAATATCAGAATAAAACCACACAAAAGAATTCCCCTCATTAAAGCAGCAAATATATTTATCTTGTTCTGCATTTCCTCAGAATAGCCAGTAGTTTTCTTGCTCTGAATTGATTCACTCTCATCCTGTGATATTTGGCATTTGTCTCTTAAAAGAGAGCAGAGGTGATGACACTGGGAGAAAGATTCAAAGACAACTGAGTCTTCGATGCACCGTGAACAGCAGTCACCTCACAGCAAGAAGTTCCCGTGCCTGCGTGGGTTCATTCAAGGTACTCGGCTTCATCCCACAGTCCAGAGAGATGCCTGTTAGGCTAATTAGTGATTCTAATTTGGCCACAGGAATAAATGGTTGTCTTGGCTCTCTGTGTTTGCCTTCTCTCCCCTAGACTGGCTGCCTGTCCAGTGTGTACCCCTGCCTCTCATCTCATGACACATGGGATAGGCTCCAGCTCATGGAGGGATGGATGGATGGAAGATCCAAAAAGAAACATCTAGCTGCAAAACCCACTCACAAAAACAGATACGAATGCATTTTGCTTATGATTTTAATATAATTTATTTTATGATCAGTTGCTTTTACATCATTTTTGAGGTTATTAGGAAGTTACTTCTGCTCAAATAGTTATTTAACTTTGATCTTTTTTTATCTGCTGGAAGCCTTTTACAAAACAAGAAGACCAGAAGAGATGCACACACTCTCATTTTGAAAGAGAAGTATACACACATTTATTCAAGGACTCAATCAGGACTCTGAACAGCAACTCCTTTTACGTTGTTTTGATGAAGTCCTTAATTGTTATTATCCGTTTAACTTTCAGAGAGAAGGGAGGACGCAGCAAGCACTGTAAACTCTCATTTAAAAAAGATAAGTATATTTTTATTTTATAGTATTCTGACAGCTCCTCCTCAGATGAGCAGTTCTCCCAGTTGCTGAAATAATTTAACAGTTTTTCCCGTGTTTGTCTTTCAGAGAAAACAGAGGAGAGAAGATGACATAAAGAACAAAGATAGCCTGGACTGTGAACCCTGCCTTCTAAAAAGATAAATATTCAATCTATTTTTAATCACTGTATCAGAACTGATCTATGGTTGTATTTACCCGATCGATGAAGTTATTAAGCTATTCCCCCTTTACTGTCATTTCTCCTTTAGAGCGAAGACGAGATAAATGGAGGGTAGAAGGAAGGAGACATCATGCAGAGTGAAAGATAACTTCCTTTCATTTGAAACTCTTATAAGAAATGAAACATAAATTGATCAATGATTCATATGTTGTGTTGCAGAGGATTTCACGCTAACTCCACTGTCTCTGTCATTTTTGGCCATTTCAGCATGCCCTCCTGACCTCCTGCAGCAGCTTCATCACAGACATGTATGTTTAACGTCCCAAAAATGATCTGTACTGTTGTTATAATGTAATGTTTCTTTTAATTATTATTTTAAGAGGCGCCATGAATATGAATTGTTTAATGAATATTTTAAACTTACAATTTTTGTACTTGGGAGGCACAAACGGTGTCTAACTGTGTCTGAATAGAAAATGTTTGTCTACTGAATGAACTCATTGTTTATTCTTGTTCTTCCTTACTGTACATGTTAGTTTTGGTTTGACAAAAACTTATCAATACAGAAATTGTTTTCATTTAATGTAAGTCTACAGTTTGTGTAACAGCTGCTTTCTTTAATAAATCTGTCTTCACTAAAAAGTTCTGGTGTGCATTTGCATTCAGGCAAACATATATTATATATAGATGGTTATGCTCAGTTAGAATACCATCTGGAAGGCCTGGGATCGATTCCACCTTGGCCCAGGCTCCTCCCTCTCTCTCTGTGCGGAGTTTGCATGTTCTCCCCGTGTCTGCGTGGGTTTTCTCCGGGTTCTCCGGTTTCCTCCCACAGTCCAAAGACATGCACTTACTGGGGTTAGGTTATTTGGCTACTCTAAATTGCCCATAGGTGTGAATGAGATGTTGAATGAGATGAGTGTGGATGTTGTCTGTCTTTCTGTGTTGGTCCTGCGACAGGCTGGCGACCTGTACAGGGTATACCCTGCCTTTCGCCCTATGTCAGCTGGGATTGGCTCCAGCCCCCCCTGCGACCCTGAACAGGATAAGTGGAAATGAATGGATGGATGGATGGTTATACTCAGTTTAAAATTATTGTTATAGCAGCCATGATATCTGACACATCTACATCATGTCCTGTGGGTCCTGAGCTTTGCTCCATCCTGGATGCTAAATGTTCATCAGTGTTTATACATATCTGCACAAGACAAATTTTTTGAATGATAAGACCCTGTATATACAAAATATATATATACAGTGGCTTGCAAAAGTATTCATACCCCTTGAACTTTTCCATATTTTGTCACATTACAACCACAAACATTAATATATTTCACTGGAATTTAATGTGAAAGGCCAACACAAAGTGGTATACAATTGTGAAGTGGAAAGAAAATTATACATGAGTAAAAACATTTTTTTACAAATAAAAAACTGAAAATGGATATATATAAAATACAAAAACTTAATAAGAAGGTGTGAGGAGAAGAGCTGGAGTAAGTGGGAACAGAACCACTGAGTAAAAGGAGCCTGTGGCTACAAGCCTTGAGTACACGGCATCGGTTGCCCATATGTGGCACTGTTTAGTTGTACAAGCAAAAAGAAAAAAAAAAGATATATTTATGAATTCTTATTTTCATTGAATCACTTAATCAGGGGTCTTGTTGTCCTGAACTGCAAGAGCTACCGTGAGTTCCTTCCTCTTTTTGCTTAGTAAACCCAGTAGTAGTTGAACACCTATCATCCCTGCTGTGAAGCCAAGTGAATTCTGTCAGAACAACTTTGTGTAAACAGGAAAATGTGGTTAATTTTAGAACAATTTCATAACTGCCTGGTTTTACACAGATCAATCAGTTATTGTCAGAAGTAAAACATAAAAGAAGTTTGACAGAAGATGGAAGCACCATAAATGTCCTTCAAGTGTGCTCCTGTTCGGAACTCAGCAGCAAATGTTTGTTCCTCACGGATAAAGTTACAGACTAAAGTTACAGACTATCTGAAAAGTTAACTGACGTATTTTTGAAATGTAGCCAGGTGGTAAAATGCATAGAAAATCCAAATTAAAACACAAGTAGAAAATGCATAAAACAGTTTAACCCTGTGATCACCTTTCTTGCTTACCTTTTACCACTACAGTCCGAGTCAGCCCAAGGAACAACAATTAATGATTCAAATATCCTTATATATACATATATATACATATATATACATATATATATATATATATATATATATATATATATATATATATATATATATATATATATATATATATATATATATACACACACACACATATATATATATATAAAATATTATATATATATATTATTAAAAATAATTTTGGGCATGAAAAAATCAGTCAGACTTGTCAAGTCGGACTCAAAGTGTGGACTCACAGAATGAAGTTTAGTGCATTTATTTAGTGATAAACAGTACAAGTGTTCTCAGTGGAATTATGCAGAGTACTTGGGGAGGGCTCCAATGCAGACTGCTCTGCAGATTCCAAACAAACGGTCGTCAGCAGTTCCAAAAAGGGCTGATGCTCCACCTGATCCCTCACCAGGACTGTCTTTCTCTCTCAGGTTTACTCACAAAACACAAGCAACCAAACCTGCAGGTTCAGAGGAACCAATTCCACTAACTCATCAAAGCAACCAGGCCAGGAGGACTGGAGGACCATGACAGAATAATCTGATCTCCATGGTTACCCCATCTCAGCATCTGTCCTTTTTGCTGCCCATGGAGTTGCAGACCCCTAGGGGGAATTTATATTCGAAAAGCCTCATAGAGTGTTGTAAAGCAGTATGTCCATGGAATTTAAAGCAGTAATAAGACAAATGCAATATGACACTGAAAACACATTGAAAAAATCTGTGCTGAAGGTGTTTATAAGAGCATAATCTGATTTAAGGATGGCTAAAATGCTTTTTAAAATGAGCTTTTCTTATTTCGCTGCAACAGCAAAGTAACACAACAAAGAACAAGTACCACTGCATGCTCTGGGGCTTGGCTGGACATGAATTTGGGGCAAATGTTCTAATACCACAAGAAGCACTTATAAAGTGTTTGATTACCGGTACTCATTTGCTATATAGTAATTTTATTTTATAGGGAAGACACTGTATATCAATAAGTGTTTATGGAAACCATGCATAATAATAATCTACAGTGTTTTCATTACATCTATATTCAGCCCCAGAGGCAAAAAATGACTGCAAACCAAAAAAAAAAGCTACACTGACCCTCACTCACTCTGACTTGAAAAGAAAAAAATAAAGTTTTTTAAATTCAGTTTCATTTAAATCAGCATCTCTGATGTCATTGTCACTGTGTGGACATTTGTGTCAGGGTGGCCAAGCGGTCGAATGGCTGCAGTCAGGTCGCTGCTCCCCCTGGAGACCTGCAACAAAAATAAGAATCACAGTTTCTCTGACAAGCCTGCCACATAATGAATGATGGTGTTACTCCTCTTATCATTCTTATTCTATTCTAGTCCAGGAACGGTAACCTATTATCCCTGGTGTCCTCCCTGGTAAAACTTGTGTATTTATCCACTGAGTTGATGTGGCGAGTGAAGGCTTCTACTTCTTGGGTTTTGATTTTGACCCAGGTGTCATCCACATATCTGTACCAGTGGCTAGGTGCCATCCCTTTGAAAGAACAAGAGCTTTACTTACTTACCTCCTCCATGTACAGTAAAGTTTGGCTCCAATGGGTAACACTGGGGAGCCCACGGTGCATCCATGCTTCCATCTGTAGAAACCATCATTGTATTTGAAATGTGGTAAGGCAGAGGTCTAACAGTGTGCAAATATGATCTGGGTAAAGCTGGTTATATTTTGTAAGGAGTTGTCTTCCTGTAGTCACTGTGGATATGTGCTAACAATGCTGTCCTGAGCTCCCTCCCCAGGCATCTCACACCTTTGTTCCTGTGACCTCAGTAGGTCACTTGATACAACAAAACAAAACAAAACGCAGTCCAGTCGCCCTTTTCAAGCTCCAGAGACTACTATGACCTGGATGACTGAGAACCTACACAGACAAAACCACACAATATACAAAATTCAAACTGAGCATGTAATTTTCAAAAAATATGAAGATGCTCCTGGGTCTGCCCCAGGGCCTCCTCCAGGTAGAACATGCCCGGAACACTATTTTCATGAAAGGATGTGCTCCTCAGAAGAATGACCTACTTTAGGTTTTGAGTTTAAGCTTTTCCAGTCACCATCATATATACGTTTTTGAGAAGCGTTCTACCTGACCTACCTTGTTTAGGGGTCCATTGTCAATGTTATATTTGACACTAAAAATCTCAGAAACATTCTCTAATTGCCTCAAGCAGCGCTCGAAGGAATCTTGGAGTAATTTTTGACCATTATATGTGACCAGTATAAACCTGCACACATCAAAAAAAAAAAGCAGGACTTCTTTTTTAATCTGCACAATATTGTTAAAATTAGAAGCATCCTCCCTCAGTGATTCTGAAAGAAACTAGTTTATGTATTTATTACTTCAAAGTCTGGACTGTGGTTTTTCTTTATTATCAGGTTGCTCTAAAAGTTCCTTGAAAAGTCTACGATTAATTCCAAACACTACAGCTGGAGTCCTAACAAGAGCTGGAAAGGGACACCATATTTCCTCTATGTTGGCTTGTCTTCCTGGCTTCCTGTTAAATCCTTCTCACATACAAAGTCTTTCATGATCACATGATCAGGCCCCATCATATCTTAAAGCACACATAATATCATATTACCCTAATGGAGCACTTTTCTGTCAGACTGCAGGCTTAAATGTGGTTCCCAGAGTTTCTGAATGTAGAATATGAAGCAGAGATTCCTCTCTACTTTTAAGATTAGACTTGAAACTTTCCTTTTTGATAAAGCTTATAGTTAGGGCTGGATCAGGTGACTGTGGAGCATCCCGTAGTTATGCTGCTATCGGCTCCGGCTGTGGAAAGACTTCCTGTGATCCACTGAACATTTCTTCTCCAGTCTCCTCCTTTGACTCCCAGGTTTTTATGGAGCACTGTTGTTATTAATTTCCATCTTCTCTCTCATCATCTGTGTTTTGTCCCCAGGCTCTCCTTTTTCTCTTCCTTCCCCACTCCTCCTGTTGGTCGAGGCAGTTTGCAGCCCAGACACTTCCTGAGCTCGACTGGTGGAACAGAGCGCGCAGCATTGTTATAAACATCCATCCTCCTTCAGTGAGGCTCGGCCACCCACAGTGGGAAGCAGTTGCTGCATTTGTTCACAGGTACACACACACGTCACACGGTGCCACCCTTCAACATAAGATGAAAGAATTTTATAAGTCATTGTTGCCGTCATAAAATTAGTTACAGAAAGTCTAGTTCATTACCTGTCCAGGTGACTTGCCGATCACACATCTTAAACTTGGCGGTCAGATCTAGGATGCTTGTAGTGGAAACAGGAGTCTCCACTGTACTGCAGGTGAGGATTTGTTCCTGCTTGTATTTTGAGTAGAGACTGCTGATCATTAGATTCACTGACCTACTTTCTTCTGAGCTGTTTTCTGATGACGTGAGATGTGCATCTGCGAATAAAAAATAACACATTCAGTGGCTGATGTTCAGTGTGGAGACAGCGTGTAAGGAGTTATATAGAGACCACCTAAGTCAGAGCGTTCTCCTGCTGCTGAGGTGTTGTTTGTTCACACTTCAGGCTTTCCAGCTCCTGCAATAGTGAGCATTTTTAGACAGAATGACAGTCTCATTTAACCCCCCCGCCCCCCCCGGAATAATGCAGATTCACCAGGACAGTTATTACAATAATAATGATGGTGAATCCAGATGCTCCAGCTGTTGTCCAATACACACAGAGGCAGGAACTGTAACTATGAGCAGTTCGTAGATGTTACTATAGAAAAAAGAAAGAAAAAATGATGACTGTATGTGTGCACATGTGCATATGTGTATGTACATAATTAGTGTATAATTATAATTATGTACAGTACTCTGGGAAAGGGCCGGTTTGGATTTGTGCACTGATTTGAAGAGGGCTGGATTGTCGTATCATTTTTTTTAATGTGTTTTACTGTATTTTGTGTGTTCATAAAAAACACCATTGTTTTTAATTTTAAGACTAATTCTAGTATCTCTATACTAAATACCTTAAGAATCAGGTATAAAATAAAAACTGATTTTTACACACCAGAAACTGAAGCATTAGAAGCAGCATTTCCACTGTGACTTTAGTGCAGAAGTAGATATGATTCAAAGAATAAAAGAAGTTTTCTGACTTCTGTCAAATAAAAGGTTCTTGACCTACAGTGACCCTAGGCAAAGATGAAGACCTGATACAATAAATAAGATTTAAAATATATAAATATATATATTAATTAATCTGCCTATTACAATTACACTATAAGTGCTTGGTCTACAAAATAAAAAAGGTGAAAAATAGAGGTCATGATTTCTTAAACTTTTAAACAACAAGGTGTTAAATTTTCATGTGACATAAAATGAAAAGCAGCAAATCTGGTTGATTATTAAAAATCAACACACTGGTCAGTGTGCTGATTAATTTCGGTTGATTTCTACTGTTTTGTTGACCTAACGGGGTAATAATGCAGGATAGCTCATTACATCAGCTTGAGAACAGCAGCTAGTTCCACAGCTGAAGGCCGATCTGTGCTCCAAAGCTGTCGTTCAGACTGGGGGAAAAGGAACCCAAACTTTCACATCACAAAGTGAAGTCATTGATCTTAAACATATTGTGATGTTCTCTCTGCAAGTTCAGTGCAACAAAGATTCAGCACAGTTCTGTCTGTGCTAAATAACATCTGGGGAAAACTTTTGTTACATAATATATGTTTGTTGGTTTGTTTGCTCCATCTGCCTTCTAACTTTATACCATCAGTGAACAAAGCTCATTCTCACAGAGTTTGTGTTCCCTGAGCAACGAACTGTACAAGGTGACAGTGCTACGAACATGGCCGCAGCTCAGACAACCATCTGGGGACAACAACAGTTACACAATAGTTATGTAAAAGATGACATTTATATGCTTTCACATTCATAAGTTGAATAAATTCCAACAAAACACTGTACAAATGTCAGTATTTATTGGAGAAACAAACAATTTGAGACCAGATGCTTGAAGATTTGTTTTTATTTTTTAATTACATACAATTAGCGCAAGATGCTGGAATTAATTTAGCAAAAGGTTTTATGACAGAAATATATTTAGATACTGTTTATACTTAAAGAAAAAAAATAATAGAGGCAAAGAAAATACAAATATAAAGCAATTCAAGTAATTGAATTAAATCTGTAGAATGAGCTATGTTTACTTATCAATTCATTTATAGAGCACCAAATCACAACAAACAGTCTCCTCAAGCTGCTTTGTATTGCAGGTAAAGACCCTACAATAATTACAGAGAAAACCTGACAGTCAAAACGGCCCCCTGTGAGAAAGCATTTGGTGACGGTGGGAAGGAAAAACTCCCTTTTAACAGCAGAACCAGGCTCAGGGAGGGGCAGTCATCTGCCACATCCGGCTAGGGCTGAAGGGAGAGAGACAGGACAAAAGACAAGAGAGAGACAGAAATTACGAATAATTATTGAATGCAGAGTAGGGTACAAACAGAGTGAAAAGAGGTGAATGAAAAGAAACACTCAGTGCATCATGGGAATCCCCCCAGCAGCCTAGGCCTATAGCAGCATAACTAAGGGAGGGTTCAGGGTCACCTGATCCAGCCCTAACTATAAGCTTTAGTATAAAGGAAAGTTTGAGGCTTATCATGTATGTAAGTGCTGAAAGAATGAAAAAAACACTGTAACAACAAAACATTCAATCTGTGTGTATGTCCAATTTCAGTGCTGTCAGATGTGTGTAAATCTACACTTCTACATTTCATCATGATGAGAAACTCCATCCCTGTGTGAACACAGTCTTATATACATATATATATATATATATATATATATATATATATATATATATATATATATATATATATATATATATATATAGGAGAAAATTCAGAATTCAGTTTAATGACATATAAGCTTAGTGAATGAGTGAAGGGTATCTGCAGTAAACTTGTGTTACGCTTGTGAACAGCTTTGACCTTTAAGATGAGAAATGTCCTGTTTACTACGAGTTAAAGTGGAAGGAACGGGTGGAGCTAATATGACAGTGATGTGCTGTGGTGACTGTGCTATCCTTCTAAAGGGAATAGACTATATTTTTGTTTAAGGTCACACTGACACACCAGCAACTTAATGCATTTAGGCCATTAGCAGAGTATACCTAATAAAGTGTCCAGAGAGTGTATTATGAACAGGGAATTCTACATCCACTGCTTCTGTAAACGCTTCCATGCAAACTAAATAGAGGTGGATATTTCTATAATCAAACAGACCACTAGAGGGTAACAGCGGCAATAAAAACTGAGCACCATTCTCCAGTGTCATAATGGCCCAGCAGTTATCTTTGAAAAAGAGAAGAAAATGAGATAGTTTTTGTGTTTCATTGTGGGACAATTTACACTGGAGAAAAAAATGCAGCTTCAGTCCAAATATGTAGAAAATTTACGGTTTTATGCAAAGCATCCCACTGACAAAGCAACTGGAGCACTTTACTGTTATTAAAATCACAATCAGCTCCTCGTGATGACAACATTTGGCATGTTAGTCTCTGCTGGCAGCCACTGTGTTCACAGGCCCCTCTCACATGGGCAGTCCTGGCAATTGTAATGTTGTGATCTGGATATTAGGTCACCAGGCCACAGGGCAACAGGCCACCAGGCCACAGGTCACTGGGGGATTTAATTTTTTTTTTTTTAATCACCAACTCACCACAAATACACTTATTCATTCAACAAAACTGCATCTTTCACATGCCAGATGCTTTACTGTGCATGACTGATTTTACGTGACGACAATAGTTGCAAACTTAATTCCCCAAAATTGGGATGCTGTGTAAAATGTAAATTAAAAACTGAATGCAATGATGTGCAAATCTCCTAAATCCATATTTTATTCATGATAGAACATAGCAAACATGATCGAATGTTTTAACTGAGAAAATGTACCATTATAAATTTTATAGCAGCAGCATGTCTGGGACAGGCCCATGTTTTACCACTGTGTAGCATCCCCCTTTACAATCTGTAAATGTCTGGAAACTGAGGAGAGCAGCTGCTGGACCTTTGGCACAGGAATGTTGACCCATTCTTGTCTGAAAGATGACTCTAGCTGCTTGACACATGGAAGTGGCATAAAAGCTGCATTTCATCTAAAGACCACTTGAGGCCGGCAGTGAAAGTGAGTCAGTCCCCAAAGACTGAGACACTGAGACATTAAAGTGAAAATGAACATTCTTTCAGTCTGGTACACAGGGTTTGGTCTCCATAGCTGATTTCCACTTTTGTGGCAGCTCTATAGGGATAAATATATGTCTTAATCACCCAAAATAAGTCAGAGAGACATTTTTCCTTAGGAAACCTTTTTGCAACCACAGGTATCGCCCCCTGGTGACCATTAAAAATAATGCAGTTTTAAGTAACTTGCTTCACTTTTCAGATCCTGAAGCTAATTGGAATTCAAGAGTGATTTGACTCAAACATTGCACACCTTAGGTGCAAAAGATGTGCACGAGGGCACATTCAGAGTTCTTGTACACATCAACATGCTGATAATGGACATAGTGTACTTTGGCAGTGGTTGCTGTTGCTATGGAGAGTTTATCAGCCTTTTGTTTGTATGAGATAGAAACAGAGCACTATTGGATTCTTTCCACTCCTCAGTGTATCTGTGTAAGCCTGCGGGTAAACACCCAGAGCTGCATTTAGATCAGCTGCTGGTCCACACAGCCCCAGTAAAACAAGCTGCCCACAGGACCCTTCATTCATCAACAAAAGCAGATGGGCATCCCCAGAGAGAACATGCTAAATCAAATATAACACATATACAGTATGTTAGGTCAGAACTCATTTCTATAAAGTGAACACAAGGTATGTAAATGTACTCATATATCTGAAGTACAGGGTTTGAGAGATACAGTAAAAATAAATGGTTTTGTATAGGTTTTTAAGTCATACAGTATTTTACTGATTCTTCTGATCTATCATAGTCTTTCCCTTTAAGCATTTAGAGAAACAGAAAGAAAAGTCTTGAATGCAAAGTCACTTAAAGCACTATAGTAAGTATAATCAGCAAAAGTAATTAAGTTTAGTAAAAGTACTAATTTCACAAAATGCCCCCTTTGTGTTGTTTGGCAGTAATAAAGTCAAGCATTAAACATTACTGTATAGCTGTTATCACAGCACCAAGGGCCACGCAGTCAGTAATTATAACATAGAAAGACTCCATTGCTGCAGCCATCATCTGGAATGGGAACTTCCCAAACTGGAAGTTATAAGAACGTTGGCGATGTTGCCGGATCTACCTGAGACAGGTGGAATGTGTCCAGTGCACGGCACACACAAACAGGAGAGCTGATGCTGCTACACTTGCAGGTCCCTCCTGGGAGTGAGGAAAACTCGGCCTGCTGATGTGATCGTCCAGTGCTGGACTGGAAAATATACCTGAAAAAGGTGTTACCTTTGCTGCTGAAAGACAGACAGGAAGGCAGCAACTGTTTACTCCTCCTGTCACAGCCAGCACGTCCTGAGTACAGAATGAGGGTGTGTTTAGCTTTGGTTGTTTTAGCAGGAGCTGGGCCTGTAGTGCCAGCAATAAGTCAGACTCGTTCTCCAGGTTTGGCCTCTGCCAGGGTTACCAATTCTGTTCATAATATTTATGCCACGACCTCCAGCTTGAACTGGTGCTGCAGCTGAGTGTGAAGCAGCTGAGTTGAGAAGCAGCACCTCCAAATCTGAGGCCATGGTTTTCATCCTGAAAAAGGGTGGAGTGTCCACTCTGAGTCAGAAAAAAGTTGCCCCAAGTAGAGGGGTTTACGTATGTTGGGGTTACTTCATGAGTGAGAGGAAAGAGGAGTGGGAGATTGACAGACAGATTGGTGTGGATGCTATGGAGAGAGAGCTGTTTCCACCTTCGGTGGCCACGCGCTCCAGTGGGGGTGACTGAAAGAATGAGATTGCAGATGCAAGCAGTGGAAATGAGTTTCCTCCGAAGGGTGACTGTGCTCAACCTTAGAGATAGGGTGAGGAGCTCAGAGTAGAGTTTCTACTCCTCCACATAGAAAGGAGCCAGCTGAGGTGTTTCAGGCCCCCGTGCAAACCCAGGACGTGCTGGAGAGATTACATCTCCGGGATGGGTAATTGATAAAACCAATTAGGCTCAAAATTACCCTAATTGGTTTTTATCATATAAATGCAACACAAACGTTTACTTTAAATGACTGAAAATGAAGACCTGCCAGAATCAAAAGATGGTGAATAAGTAATAATGTAGATTGTATTTGAGAACAAGCTGCAAGTTGTATTAAAAAAAATGTATTTTTGTTTTAGAAAATATGCAAATTAACTGCAACTTTGCAAAAATATTTTTTCTTTAGATGACATTAATTGCATAACTAACACTTTGTGAGGAAATAAGGTTTGCTATTATGATTACTCATGAGGTCCCCAGGAACCCCACTCATGTATGTTAAATATGTTGGTGGGTTGAAGATCAACATGTTAAATATTTAATTACAAGTATGCAGAGCAGTTAATAATAATAAAAAAAAAAGCATTTCATTATAGAATTTAGCGAGCATCTCTGACCTTTCAAACACAGCCGTTACTAACATGTTAGATGTACGCTGCCTCTGGCTTCTCATATCAAAAAAAAAGAAAAGAAAGCCAGCTATTATTAGAACTCCCTCCAGGCTCTTACCCTTTAGCTGCATGAGTCTCACACTCCCTTAATATCCACACAACCACAAGACCATGCCTTAGTCTGTTTACCTTAGCATGACCTCTGTCTTATTGGGCTCTGGGCCAGAAACTATTGAGGCAGTGCGTTTCTTCTTGTCACTCGCTGCCATAACAGCAGTGGAAGTCTTTGTACCCTCATGCAATGGAGGAGCAGCTGAGTGGATATAAAGCTCTACACGATCATGTGCATGGTGAGATTTCTTTAGTGCATGAGGGTTGCGTGCTGGAATGCATGCAGGGTAGAGTTTCTGAACTTGACCTCAACACCAGCTTTAGAGGAGACCCAGTGACACTGAACAGCAAACTCTCTGCTTTCTTTTCCTCATCACTTCTGCGTTTGTCCCCCACAGCTGCAATCAGCCGCACCACAGGGACAATCCACTGATTGATATAATCACTTCTGTACGCTTAATTAACTGACGGCACAAAATAATACGAGTAACACTTTAAACTCCCTTTACTTTTTTTTTTTAATTGTCATTTGGATTGCACGTACAGTATTAACAATATTTTCAGCGCCAAAAAGTGTAGCTATAAAAATAATTATGTACATACTGTATAATTAAGATGGATTTAACGCACATTAAAAAATATAATAACCTGTTCATATGCAACACATGTGGACCCAGGGCTTTTTTGTTCTCGTATGGCACAGTGTAACAAAAGCTCTAAGACTGCCCTTGCCTTAATGGATCATAAGATGGTAGAGAACTAAAACATGACATCCACTGAGGTTTATTAATATTTGCCACCATTGAAATGTCCAAAGGCATTAAACCTCCCACAGAGGCAGGCGAGCGCTACTGCAGCTGGCTGTGGTTGATCAGTGTGCTGTAGATTTGATGATATGCTGCTCTGCAATTTATGCAAATGAATGCACAGAAAGAGAGTGGACTACAGCAGCCTGGTCCAGACGTTCGCTTACGTCAGTGTGAATACTGCGACTAGATTTAACAAAAAAAGGTTGAAAACATTTTTTTTTTTTAGAAAAAAAAAAACCTGCACAACTTTTCATGCACAAAATCGTTCAATTTGTTCAAATCTGCACCCCAAACAGCGTTACAGTACAGCAAAATGTAACAATGTGCAACACAAGTTTTAGTTTATATTTTTCAAGTATTTGAAGAAAGTGAGCCTCTGGGTGAAATTGCTGTGATAAGGCTGAACAGGCACTTCCTGTTAACTGAATACCTCCACATGTCTCTTATTCAACAGCTGTGAAAACTCTTCCAACAGCAATTGTATGAAATCATTTTCTCTGTTTTTAAACACCACACTGCATGCCTGCCCCTTCCTCGAGAATCTAACCCCACACTCCCCACTGATGCATAGTTCAGCAACACTGGAGCGACTTCATCAAAGTCTGAGAGATGACTGTAATGCATATCCTGTTAGTAGCCGTTTCGGATGTGTGCATGTTCTCATGAAAAGGATAACAGAAGCAGAAAGCATTAACACTGTAGCTACCACTAAAAACAGGCTGAAATTAAAAAGGCCACTTTGTCTTTAGAGGGTTCTCAGAGTGAAAAAGCAAAGTCTGGTTCCCATCTTGTTGGCAGGAGATGACATGGGAATATGAAGACATATTCTGGAGGCTTCACTGTATCCATGCCTGGAGGAGATTTCACTTGGTCACCTTATAGCTGCTCAGATCTAGGGGCTCTTTGCTGGGCACACACCAGTCGTCAGCCTCTTGGCTCATTTTGTAGTTCTTCAGAGCAGTTTTGTTGTACACCGGCAGCCTTTCGATGGAGTCTGTGGACAGCGCCTGGAGGGACAAGGCGACAAGATGTAATTACAAATGGTCTGTCTTACCTGCAGCAGGTCTGCAGAGTGGGTTTTGTGTTTAACAAAAAGCTCGACACAGGGCAGTTTCTTTTTGTTATGCGCTCCAGACTTTCAAACTCCCAGCTTCTTGTCAGAGTTTCATGCATGATTACCCTGCCTGGCTCACCTTCAAGTGGATGACAGCGTCTGTGCCGTAGCCCTCCATGGAGTAGAGCTGCAGGTCCCCCTGGAAGTACTTGGCGTAGAGACGAGAGATGGGCAGACCGTAGCCGAATCCAGCCTGTGCAGAAAGACAAGGGAGATCAAGGGTTTAAGAAGGCTTTGTTCTGTCACGCTGCAGGCAGCGCTGCTCATCCATGGAACAAAACAGGTCTTTTGTCAAGTTTGTTTTGTGACTGTAAGTCAATCACTTTTTGAAAAATAAAAATTAGGCCCATACTCCAATCTTTAACCAGCTAAATGAGCAATATGATGCTTGGAGGCTCTAAGAAAGGCAACCAAACCACATGTGGTGCCACTAACACCTTCTTCTAGACCTGCTGAATGAACAGTTTTCATTTGTTTGTGCAAAAACGTTAATAAATTAACATTTTCCGCTTTATTTTTACTTACCAGCGGAGGCCGTTTGTGGTCTCCTATCTGTGGAGCAGGAGCAGTAGAGTACATGTAGCTGAAAAGGTTCTCGATCCTACGAAACGGGACACCGCCACCCTTGTCGCTCACCTACAGCACGGGCAGGGGTAAAAATAGATGGGTGGGACAAAGATGGAGACGGAGGTGAGGTGCTTGGACAGAGCTGAAGACATGAGCCTGTCACAAACACTTGGCTTCAACTTAAGGGTGGAAACCAAGTGGCTACTGTTTGTGTGCATACTGTCGGTGCAGTGTTAGGGTTGCACTGCCTGTATTTGTCAGAGGCTGCTGGTAGTGAAGGTAAAGCTGGGAAGCATAAGAAATGACAAGAAGACTTGACAGTGTCTTGGTGACACACAGGCATTAAGATGAGATTTATGGGCACTCTGAGTATGAATGCACACAGCCTATGGTGCTAATCTTATCAGAGCTTAGTAGCTCTGCTTCCAAGCAGGCACTGTGCTTAATTGAGGGTGAAGTCATTACATAACAAGTTTGGAGAAAGATCTGGATGGACACAACACAATGGGAGGCAAGTTTAGCTTTAAAAATCAGATGCACACCATGTATTAGGTGCAATACGCCTGTATTATTAATGTAATAAATACAAAAGGGGTGCAGCGGGACTAACTTAGTGATATAATTTTGCCTTTACAAGCTTCATTAACCTTCCTTTATACGTGCTTGTTCACAAACATAAAAACACCTACGCTCCCATCGACTCCTACAGGCAATTTAAAGCCTTTAATCCACCTGCTGTTAATATTTCAGAACATTATGAGGGGAAATAAAAACCCTGGGAGTAACCTGCATGAACACATACACAACAAGACTGAGTTCCCACCAAAGATAATGTTTGATCTCCTTCCCACCACATTAAAGATGTTATCTGAATTTTAAAAAAATACTCAAAATTATGTCACGTCTATTAAAATGAGTTTCAATGAGCAAATAAAAACAGACACTTTGCACTTGTTTTTACTGCACTACAGATTTTTCTCAGTATGTTTAAAATAACAAAGAACACTAAACGAATATACACAAAATACAACACTATAACCTTGACACTAAATACTGCCCAGAGACTGAGCTGCCTTGGTGGAGGTTTGCGCTCGGAGTGCTTCTCGTTTTCATCTGAGGTGCCCAATTTTGGGGATGTCGTGTGTAGAAATGCCCGCCTTCGTTTGCACCCAAAGGGAACTAAATGACATTTTCTATGAGGTGCTCAAAGTGACAAAAGTACATTTGTAGCAGCAGCAGAACTGATTAATCGAAAGAAACAAACAAACAGTTTCATCTGCCATCAAAATGAAGTGTCCCATTCAGCTAACGGTTGACAGGTGTCGTATGTGTAGTACGGTAGGAAGAGAACGGCTCCTGGATTGAACTGGTTGAGGCCCCAGGCACACAGGCCTAGAGACCAGTTGGCAACCACCTGGCAACTACTGGTTTCCAAAGAAAAATGTGTATTCCCCACCTGCTCGGCAAGTGGTTGCTAAAGGTTGCAGGCAGATGCTAAAGCGACATTTTCACAGGCCTAGATACCGGCCAGTGAGCCCCTGGCAAAAACAGGTCACTGGGGTTTAATGGAATATTCTGCTACCAGTTGGTATATGGTGCTGCTCTGAACATCTCCTGGCAACTGCTTTGGTTGCTACCAGATTGCCACGGTCAGCAGTTTACCTGGAAGACAGCGATTCATCTGCACAAACTTGGAACCTAGACCTCGCCAAGTGGTAGTAAAACTGAAATGTGTGATGTCAGCCTGAAATGGAGATCATTTGCCTTCAAAGTAAAAGCTGTACCTGTAACTGAAAAGGCACAACTTTTATTTTGAAGGAGAATGCCGCCATTTCTGGTTTTTGTCAAGTTTCACTACAGCTCAGAGAGTAAATAAGTGTTTGAAGAAAAGTTGACTGCAATCGCCAAGCAGCCAAAACCAATCACAAGGAGGTTTTTGACTGTAGCACTGATGTCACCTGGTGACATCCAACAAAATGACTGCAACCACTGCTCAACCAGTCTCCAAGTGTGTATGATGACTGACTTTCAAACTAGCATTTCAAGCACAAGTGAGGGGACATTTAAGGTAGATATTTCTACAAACAATATTTCCAAAACTGGGCAACTGATATTGCTGGTATTGTCCTGTCTCTCTCCCCTCAGCCCCAACCGGTCGCAGCAGATGACTGCCCCTCCCTGAGCCTGGTTCTGCTGGAGGTTTCTTCCTGTTAAAAGGGAGTTTTTCCTTCTCACCGTCGCCAAGTGCTTGCTCATAGGGGGTCCGTTTTGACTGTTGGGTTTTCTCTGTGTTATTGTAGGGTCTTTACCCACAATACAAAGCGCCTTGAGGCGACTGTTTGTTGTGATTTGGCGCTATATAAATAAAATTGAATTGAATTGAATAACATCTACGTATATGCAGGTAAATTGGATTTTTTAGTTTGCAGCTCACCTTAATGGTCAAGTCCTCAGCTCCAACAGACACCATGACTTTAATAGGTGGAAGGTTCTTGCTGCTCTCGTGAGTCTCGATGGTAGCCCTCATAGCGTTCTATAAAAAGGAACATTTAAGATAATAAAACTCATTTTCAAGATGTTTTGGAATATGAAGTCACGCATCCACGTATTATTCAAAATCCACAGCTGGGTGTCCTACCTTGAAGAGCTCAAACAGCATGTGATAAAGGTGAGATGGCACATAAACAATGCTGATTGGATGATTTGTCTTCTTCACTGCACAGGAGGGGGAAAAAAAAAACAAAACAGTTTCTTTATTCCAGCCACTTCATTTACAATTCATTACTCTAACCACTCACGGATGATTTCCATTAGTGCCAATTACTCAGCCGCACTCTGGTTTTACGCTTTGGGAGGATGGAGAGGAAAAGGTCTGTGTGTCAATAGCACCTGATGTGGTCAGCCGGGCTCGTGTGGCCATGAAATCAGATGCTGTGCTATATTTAGAAGCCTCTCACATCCATCTTGTTCACTTACAGAAAACCACTCATACTGTACGTACACAGTGGAGGCCATTTGCTCTTTACTGAAATCACTTCATTGCGCAGCTGTGACTTTTAACCTTTGGGATGTAAGTAAAAACACTGCTGACGGATCAATATGGACTGTATGACAGACGTCCAGAACTCCCAAACATGAATATTTTAATCCGAATCAGTAGAAACTTACAGTTCATCTCCTGAAGTATCAGATCAGGGGAGCAGAGGTAGTACTGGTCACATAGCATCTTGGCACTTCTGAAGGCATCTGAGAAAGTAAAAGGAGATCAGGTGAGAAACATGCAGGGTGTAGCAGGAGCTTGATTTTTAATTGCAATAAATAAAATAAAATAAAAATACATACAAGAAAAACAATAAAAGGGGCTAAATGGTTTCACACATTAAAACTATTGTTCTTTTAATTTAATAGTAAATGAAGCCATATTGTATAATTACCCTGGACTACATCTCCAACTTTACAGTGAGGATCGATGCTTCCAATGGTGTTTGGATGCACTGGATTAGTGGTACCATCAAAAATGAGAGCTGCAAAGAGAAAACCATGTGCAACCTTCAATTATTGGCCCATCAACATATCAGGCTATGTAATGATTATTACTATGCATCATGTAAAACCCCCAGAAATACTATAAACACTTATGTTATGCCAAGATAATGAAAAAGGTAAATATTTTCTATGAAGCGCCCCCCCCCAAAAAATGATAACACTGCTAGATTATTATTTAAATGGGCAAATATGTATTTAAAGTGCAAGTAAACAAGACAAAAATTCATACTAGCTCCATATCATTACTCTTATCTCTCGTAGAGCAGCTTTACATCACTCACAGTTAAAAACAAACATTTATCTTATTGGAATCTCCTTCAGTGCATTCTGTATGAAACAATCTTTATTCTTATTCACCTTTATTGTGATTGGCTGCCACTTTTAAACAGAAGCTGTGAACAGTAGGTGGATTCTGTGTATCTCAAATGCCCATATTAGGGATATCCCCTTTCTTTGACATCATACAGATCCAAGAATACTTAAAAAAGTGAGACCAGGAGCTGAGAGCCGTCTGAAGCTTTTGCCTCACAGGGATTTCTTGTACATACGCTGACCTCATTATTTGAAATGGTGTCTGTGTTTATGAGCATCTACCACTGCAGCAGTATATAAATGACAAAAACTAAAGAAAAACATTCACCAATCAGGCATAACATTATGACCACCTGCCAAATGTTGTGTTGGTCCCCCTATTGGTGCCAAAACAGCCCCGACCCATCGAAGCATGGACTCCACTAGACCCCTGAAGGTGTGCTGTGATATCTGCACCAAGATGTTAGCATGGTGGGGCCTTCATTGATCGGACACGTTTGTCCAGCACATCCAAGCACAGTCAAGTCAGCACCTCAAAACATTCCTGAACCATGCTTTGTGGCAGGGTGTATTATCTACAGTCATCAGGGAATACCATTTCCATGAAAGGGTGTGCATGGTCTGCAACAACGCTTAGGTAGGTGATACATGTCAAAGTAACATCCACATGGATGGCAGGACCCAAGGTTTCCCAGCAGGACATTGCCTAAAGCATCCCACTGCCTTCTTCCCATAGTGTATCCTGGTGCCAGGTGTTCCCCTGGTAAGTAACACATTCTGACACCTTTCTGTCAGAACCAGCATTAACCCTTTTTTGGCAATTTGAGCTACAGTAGCTCATCTGTTGGATCAGACCACATAGGCCAGCTTTCACTCCTCACATTCATCAGTGAGCCTTCCTTCCTTGGATCATTTATCATAGATGCTGACCACAGCAGACTGGGAACAGCCCACAAGAGCTCCGGGTCTGGAGATGCTCTCACCCATTTTTCCTGCTTTCAACACATCACCTTTGAGGACAAGTGCCATGATGAAGAGATAGCTAGTGTTATTCCCATAATGATGCTATGCCTGATCGGTGTTCATCAAGTCAGATACTTGGGAACACAAGACAAAACAGTAACGCCAAAAGACACCAGGAATGAATAACTGAGGAGGGCAATATTCTGCACGGCCCGTGAGCTTAAGCAGCTGATGGAGAAACCTGCATACATGTACAAAATAAAGACAAGTTGTGTAGTTATTAAAGCATAAATGCTTCCTTTCACGCAACTGTGATTTTGAAAATCAGATCAGTGAAATGCATCAACAGTCTTTGTTCCACATGGCTGATGATACCTGCACAAGCTCTCAATAACAAGACAGACCTTTGAAGACTGTAACATCATGCCAGAGCAACCATCTGCTGCTGACGTGGGAATATTTTCAGCACTTGATACAGAGACAAAAAAAAAAAAAAGGAAATCTATGCAGTAAATGACAGTAAAATGGTAACATTCTGGAAAAATGTAAAGATGTTCTTTTTATAGATGCTTTTTGCCTAAAGCTGCTCAAAATGGGAAGCTTGAAGCACCAAACCCATTCACACTAACATTCGATGACTCATCAGTACTTTTATGTGTTTGCATCCCCTTCTAATTGTGTAATGATTACTGCGCCGCATACAAGTACTGCTGTTGGTGCGGTTTCTTCTCCTTTTCAGTGGCTAGGTTTGCATGGAGCCCATTATTAAGGCTGTCATCTGTTTAAAAGCCCACAGAGAATAAAAAGCTAAAAAATAAATAAAAAGAAGGCCAGAAGCAAATTAGATTTCAATAAACGTTTCATAACCTGATCAGAAGATAAAATCTATCATGTAGACAGTTTAACCCAATTTCTTTCTGGTCATGTTCTTCCTGCAGTGCCCTCGACTCTCTGAAGGTGTTCAATGATATCCAGCAGAAGGCAGCTGGAAAATCTCCTGGATATTCATGCCCCAAATGCAGTGACTGTGCCCAGCAGTTTGAGAACCTCTGATCTACGGTGACCGGCAAATAAAAAGACAGAGAATTAAAAAGTTACTCACTGTGCTGGTTGATGAGCATACGGATTGAGATCCGGCTCATGTAAAAGCGGTCCAGAAAGTACTGGATGTTCTGGTTGGTGGCCACATCCTGGGGGAAGGCCTCTTTGTATTCCATGACACCCTGGGCCATGGTGGGCACTACATCATTGTGTCTGTTTCTGATGGTAACTAAGGCATCAACAAACCTGAGGAGGAATGACAAAGACATCCAGCCATCAGGGGTTAGGTTATATTACTCTGAAAGGGATGGGTGGATGGTGGGGGGTTGGGAGAACAAAAAAATATCATGTTTCTCTTAAAAACAGAGAAAACACGCATAAGAATGAGAAACTTACTCTCCGAGGACTTTGTGATCATCAGGATTCTTGTCCAGGAATTCAAGGATCTCCATTAGACTCTGGACATACCTGAAAATATCATTAAAAAAACATGTAAATATATGATGCTAAAAACAAGAGAAACAGCTGAGTGAGTCTGCAGAGAGTCAAAGTCCTGAATTTCTACAGATCACAGCCTGCTTCTCATAAAGGAAGCAGCAGAAACAGCAGTCTTGAAAACAGCAGTCACGTGGCATGCAGGAGAAACTGGGGGAAAGTTCAAAGCTAACGTCTCCGCCCCACATGCACCAGCACAGGCCGAGTTGGAGCGAGTGCAGCTTGGTCAGAGCGGGGCTTTGTAAAGCACGATGTGGGGAAATAAACTGGCAATAAACACATCAACGGCTGTGGCTGTGACCAGACAAGGGATGAAATCTGGCATCAAACATGCTTCACAAAACCCCACAGAGGCTGAGAGACACGGACTCTGCTGCTCTTTTGTTTTGGAAAATGTTTCTGCTGAATACATAAAATAAAAAAAGAAAACAACAGACGTTTGATTACTTGGATTCTAAGAGTCAGTACTTCAGACTCACCAGCCCTGCACCATTTTCACAGATGGGGTCGTGAGCAGTTTGTCAGGGAGCAGGTTAATCTCTTTCATGATATTGGAAAGTCTTACTGGAAGCTCCTGCCTCAGAAAGGCAAAGGATGTCTTCTCACAGGCATTAATGGATCCTGAATTAGGGAAAAACAGATGTGTTGATTAGTTGACAAGAGAAAAATACATTTTTTATGCTTGAAAAATGAATTAATGAAATATTCTATCAATTTAGGCGAAATCTGCAGGAGTTTTTTTATTTTTTATTTTTAACTGATAGCTGGAGCAGGAGGAGGCGTCTGCAAGGGCTCTGAACAACAGTGGCAATTATATTTTTACTGACAAACAAAATAACGAGATCTGCATGATTTATATGACATAAAACAGACCTAATAATAATAGAATAATAGAAACGTGATAATTGCAGGCAAGCATCGGTCTTTTGCAATTCCTTTGCACAAAATGTGTGTGAGATAATCTGCATATCATTAAGTATTTTACAGCAAATTATTAGCACATCACAATAGTGATAAAATTCAAAATATTGCTTATAATGCACAAATCAGGCAGTTCACGGGCCCTGGTCTGACGCAACACTCGCCAAAATGAGCACCATGTTTATGCAGGAAAACACTGCAGAGCACACGGAGCCGTGCACGGGTCCTTTTACAAAATATGCACTACCGGAGGATATGTTTGTCACGGAGCTGCGGTACACCTGTGGTCACGTCTTCACAGCTGACGACACATAGGTCACGTAGCCCCTATTGTTGCATCACAAATCAGCCACATGAGCGAGGATCAATACTCACCGAAATCCAGAAACTGCTTCATGGAGAGAGGCGACGGAGAAAATTTCGAGAAATGCTCGATATGTTTAGGCGCGCTGGTCAAAGCGGCGTTTTTCATAATAAACCTGACGAACTTCATTATTGCTGTGTGAGGTCCGAGGTTAAAGCTACTCCACACCACCGAGACTGTTTTCATGCTGTAGTATGAAAACAGGGGAGGCGGCCGCGGAGATGTAGGTTTTTTCCAGCCAATGGGAAAGCGGGAATCCTTATTTACTTTCCAGGCTGGCCAATGAGAAGAGGAGGAGGCGGGCTTAGGAAGTATTGGGGGCTTCCAGTCTAGAAAACGCTTCAGAGGCCCCAGTTCTGTCCCAACTTTCTAAATTCGTCCTCAGTTCACCAAAAGCACCAAAATGAACAATATATAAATACATTATTATGCTTATTAGATGGTCCTAACCATAAAAGAGATAACACAGAGACACAGACACACCTCAGAGTCACCAACAAACCCAACCATCTATGGGGAACCCGGAGAAAATGATGCTCCAGGGAAATCATGCAAATTCAACCAAAAGAACTAGCCTGCTCAATAAAGTCGGTATATAAAAGGTGTGTTTAATGTTGGTTTTAAGAAAGCAGAATTACATGTAACCTCCCCAGGGTTGCTTTCTGCTGCCATGCAACATAGAAGGTGTTAAAATGCACAGTTATTGTAGTTTTGTATTTTTTCATTCAGCCTAATGATTTTCATTTGGCTTCCGCAGCATTTACAGGTGTTATACTACAAGAAAATAAACTTCTAAGTCTGAATTAAACCGTTCATCTCGTGGTGGATGTGTCAAAAAGTGTGACCAGTTTGAGTAAAACTAAAACTTCACTGTATATCTATTTTACTTTAGTTAGATTTTAGTTATCTGTGATAACCTTTACAACATGGACTGATAGTTTCATTTAGTAGAAAATGCAAAGACACATTGCAGTAACCGAGTAGAAAGTTACCAAATACAATACCTATTTTGTACACAAATAAAAAGTAATACATTACTAGGATGTAATACGTTACTAACACTGGGTCACAGCAGGTTGGTGCTGGGTAATGTTTTTTGATGATGTGATTATTGTATCAATCCACAGCTGTGCTCTTTACTTCTCAACTGCATAGCACTCACTAGCATAAGTTTAGTGTAAGTGAGGTGAGTTGTGCCTCTGAAACTGAGCTGCCAGCTGACTAAAAATGCAACACACCTGCAGTTATAAGAGCTTCAACTCTTCTGGTTTTCAGATGTTGGACCTGCATTCAGGATTATTCTCCCGTTAAACAACAAAAATGTTAGTCTGGTTTTACGTGTTCTGATCAGACAGTTTGTGTGATCCCATGCCCTTCTTCTCTCAACCTAAAATTGCTTTAGTTTGGGATGAGGCCTGTTTCTCAGCTGTCAGAAATATTGGATTGGACATAGGTCAGAGCCCCACATGAAATCTATTTCAACAGTGGTTTTCAGCCATCAAGCTGAAAAGCATTTCTGTCAGGAATACTATAGTAAAAAAACTGCCATTCTCATTTCCATCTTCAGTAATTTGTTTCTGGCTGCATGGCTGTGCTCTGTCCAGTGAGTCTGTGTGCATAGACTCACTGGACTGGACTCATTTAATTAGGTACACCTGTTCAACTGCTCATTAATTGACCAATTATCTAATTAGCCAATCACATGGCAGTAACTCTGCATTTAGGCATGTAGGCACAGTCAAGACGACCTCCTGAAGTTCAAGGTGAGCATCAGAATGGGGGAAAACGGTGATTAAATGACTCTGAACATGGCATCTGCACGAAATGTTCTTGCTATCAGACAGATCTGAGTTTTCAGAAACTGCTGGGATTTTCCACACAGCCATCTTTAGGGTTTATAGAGAAAAAGTATCCAGTGAGCAGCAGTTTTTTCTGGATGAAAATACTGTGCTGATGGCAGCGGTCAGAGGAGAGCAGTTAGGCTATGTCGAGCTGATAGGAAGGCAATGGTAACTCAAATAACCACTTGTTATAAACAGGATATGCAGACAAGAACGTCTAAGAATGCACAGCACATCAAACCTGGAAGCAGATGGGCTACAGCAGCAGAAGACCACAGTATGTGCCACTCCTGCCAGCTAAGAACAGGAAATGGAGGCTAGAAGTCATACATGCTTGCCTGCATAGTATTGATTTCTGCTGCAAAATTCAGATGGTAGGATCAAAATTTGGCACAAACACATGGTTGCATCCTGCTGGTTCCTGAGTATTGTTGCTGACCATGCCCATCCCTTTTTGACCACAGTATACCCATCTTCTGATGGACTGCTTCCAGCAGGATGATGCACCATAACACAACACTGGAACATGACAGTTAGTTCACTGCACTCAAATGACCTCCACAGTCACCAGATCTGAATCCAATAGAGCATCTTTGGGATGTGGTGCGAGATCAATATCATGGATTGACAAATGTGCAGCAACTGTGTGATGCTATCATTTCAGTGTGGACCAAAAACTCTGAGGAATGTTTCCAGTGCTTTGTTGAATCTGTGCCATGAAAAATTAAGAGAGTTCTGAAGGCAAAAGGGGAGAAAACCTGAGTAGCAGGTTATCCTTGTGACTACAGATAAGCAACGGTCTCTCAAACAGCCCCAACACTTCGCTCCACTGCCTTTAACAAACAACGTGAGAAGAGGATTTTGGGTGGAGGTGGGTTACAAAGCTGCTTGTAGATGAGTAGCAACTGTGGGAAGACGGAAGTAGCTTAAAACTGATATTCAAACTAGAACTGTATGCTGTAGCATTAAAACAAGCCTTTAGCGCACAAAAGTATACTCCTATATAACATGCTTCTTTTACAGAAACTCAAGAATCATGAGCTTCATTTTAGTAACATTGATATGAATTCAGTAAGGAGGTGATGCAGTTTGAAAGTTGTTACATAGCCACGTCCTCCTCCTCCTTCTTCATCTCAGTGATAACATAATCAGACACCCTCTGCTCCTTGTTTAGCTCCTCCTGTCCTGGTGAACAGAAGTACACTCTCTGTGAATGATTCTCTGGAAGCTTGCCACACACAGTTTTGAAAAGAAATGCCTTCGTCAGGGAACACAGCGTCCCGGTCAAATCTCTCATTACATAAGCGACGGCTGTGTCAGTACAGTTGGGATTGTCCTTATAATGCCGGCTCGTCGCCCCCCCCCAATCAAAACATCAGAGTTTACACAGTATGTGCAAAGAAAAAAATAGAAAAAGGAGAACAAACCAAAGCAACATTCCACTGAAATGTCAGATATCAGCACCACAAAATGTCACGACACATATCACTTTTTTTTAACAGCTCCCAGTAGACATCATCAAAACAAGTATTAGTCACATTGTTTTCATGTCTCTAGTTGTTTATCGCACCACGTTAGCTGCGTTTGTGCTCTAACAGGATTTGATCTTGCATCATTTTAAGGTATTTTGAACACCTGTGAGTTTATGACTTGCATTTGAATACACTGAAGTGATTACCACGTTTCATAGCTAAATTTGTTGTCCTTGAAGAAGATGTATCATTTAAAAGAGAGTACAAGAAGCAAACAAAGTAACAACCGACTGAAAGAGCTCTCACTGTTAGAGTAAAGACCTTGGTCAGCTGTATATTTCTGCTGTGGACAACCAAAAGGCAAAAAGCACATTTTATGTATTTTTTTATTATTATTTATTCCATCTAACGTCTGCTCATGTTTTGCTCTTCACTTGAGGCTAATGTCAAAAGCAGGATTTGTAAAGGCTGCAGTCAGTGATGCATCTAATCATCCTCATTCTAAGCACACCCGGGGGAGGCTTGATTTGAGCTTCTATTCCCTGATGATATAGTTCATTTTATTTCAAGGGACATGTTTAAGCTTTGCAGCAGCAACCTGCGAGATGTCCTCTCTGCTTTTTGGAACTTCTCCAGAACTAACATGCACAATTATGAGTTACTTCAGGTGCTTCATACAAATGTAAACATTCGCTATACTATTTGTCAGAGGAAAATATTTGACAAAATGCATGATTAACTGTGACAATGTGATACATTATCATGGTAATAATAATACATGAAATTCACAGTGTTGCATTTTTATTTCAATAGTGTTTTGAACCAAACTGGCCAGATTATAACTGTAGCACAGTTTTAGAAAGAACCACTGTTATTATTAATCTCTGATTCTCTTCCACAGTGTCTCTCTCCCCTCAGCCCCAACTGGTCACAGCAGATGACTGCCCCTCACTGAGTCTGGTACTACTGGAGGTTTCTTCCTGTTAAAAGGGAGTTTTTCCTTCCCACTATCAACAAGTGCTTGATCGAAGGGGGTCATTTTGACTGTTGGCTTTTCTCTGTAATTATTGTAGGGTCTTTACCTTACAATATAATGTGCCTTGAGGCAACTGTTTGTTGCAATTTGGCGTTATATAAATAAAATTTGAATTGAATTGAATTGTTCATCTTAAATGGCTGAAAATGCATCTCCCAGACTGGGCATGCCTCATGTGCATGTCGGCAGGGGAATAGCAGCATAAAAGACTACAGTGGTAACAATTCAAAGAAGCATAGGTGTTGATTTCAGGAAATACACAGGAGACATGCCCCAATTATACTATTACACTGTAATATTACCCTGCACAGAATGCAAGGGAGGGACGTTCTGAGCCACTGTTTTGAGTTGTTTGCTAGTTTTCTAACTAATCATATGTCCATATTGGCTGTTCTTGTTTTCTTTCTTTCAGTCAACTGCATTAACATAGTTGATAATAAAAGCCATCCCAAATTTGTGCAACATGTTTTTGACTTGCAGAAAGTTTTGATGACATGAATACAAATCGTGCAGATGCAGATCTGAGCAACTGAAGGATTTGTAGATTGAAATCAATTTATCATTGATGAGAACTTGTGGTACGTGCACACTTAAGAATGTCGCTTCTGCAAACAAATTACGCAAAAAGTCACCTGATTTCAAAAAGAGTTGTCAGCTTGTGACTCCTCACTCTCACGTGGGGAGCTGAGCAAATACAGGTACACAGAAGAGAACACTACTGCCTCACAGCAAGAAGGCCTGGGTTCGAATCCAACTTTGCCTGGGCCTTTCTGTGTGGAGTTTGCATGTTCTTCCCATGTCTGTGTGGGTTTCCTCCCACAGTCCAAAGACATGCACTTATTGGGGTTAGGTTAACTGGTGATTATAAATTGCCAATGGGTGTGAATGGTTGACTGCAGCAGAAAGGTGACCTGTACAGAGTGTACCCTGCCTTTCGCCCTATGACAGCTGGGATAGGGTCCAGCACCCCCACCCCCTGGTGACACTGAAAATGATAAGTGGAAGAGGATGGATGGATGGCTTTAAGAAATTTCCAGCCTATATTGACACATAAAAGATACAAATTGATTCATTAATATTGATCAGAATGCACTAAGTGTCTGAAGGTTATCATTTCCTGGAGAAGGATCCTCTTGTCACTCCCAACCTAATTTGGCTATCTCTGCTAATATTCAGACCAAACTGGTACAGAGGGAATGCAGGACTTGTTTGGAGAGAAGCTTTTACCCAACAGTCATACACAAGGTCAGTCAGTGAGAGCCAGTTAGTGAAATAGCCATGAAACTGAATCTTCAGGTTCATGGACATGAATTTTCTAATTTTCTTGGACATGTGGACATAAAAAAAACAACTTCCACGGTGCAAGTGTGTCTGCATGATTGTTTCCACAAAGCTCCGGAGTTTCTGCCCCTCCAGATTAAATAAGGTTTTTTAAATTAAATCAAGGTCTGGGTGATTACTCCGTGAAAACATAGAAAAGCTCAAATGTATCAGTGCTGACATATCCACATATATCTGGTCCTTAGTGCAGCCTCTTGGTTCATCTTCATACCACAATGAGCTGTTTCACACTTTAAGCCAGCTTTCTTCTGACTGGCTGACCGTTGCAAACAGAAGGTTTTAACAAAAGGTGGGCGAGGCACAGGTGTTTGCCTGAGATATATTAGGGATATCTGTTCTTTCTGACGTCATACACAACCAAGAGTACAAAAACACCCAAACTGCTCAAAAAGATTGTTTAGCTCCATCTGCAGCCTGAAATTTTGACTGTTATGGGCTACTTGTGCACATGCTGACCTCATTATTTGAAACTTTCAATGATTAATGAGCATCCACAGCTCTAACAGTATGTATGAAAGAAAAGAAAATGTAGAAAAGGCCCATATTAAATACAGTTTCGACAGCAGTATCATTATAATGGGGCACTCCTATAATCTGGCTCTCTGACACAGTATTTTGCACCATACTTTACATAAAAAAAATTCCACTTTGTATCAGTGGGAAAATGTGGGAAAAAGAGAGCAGCATTATTGGATCAATACTGGGGATAAGCATGCTCTGGCATCACAACTCATCCTGGGAGGAAAAAAGATGAGTGAGAACATCAATAGCTGTTTGACTTTGGCTCATCACTGCCAATACAAATGGCAAGAGAAACATTTTTATGAACCTATGATGAACAACAACAACCTCGTCACAGGGAATACGTCAGTTCATTCTGTTGGAGACTGAAGCTTCAGGCTTGTTTAAGAGACACATCTATTGGCATGTGCTTAACCGGTCAGGGGGCTTAAGGGAGTAGTTGTTGACTACCCCCAGTACTTTTCCGCTCTCTGTCAGTCTACATTCCTGCCAGTAGTCAGCTCCTATTCCCCACTGTCAACAAACAGCTGGGCATATCAGGCATAAATGCCTGGGCATTCTGTCAGTGCCATATTGGTGGAAGGGTGAGCAACTGGATGACAACAACAACTCCAGTGGAAATTTCCTCTCGCTGCCGGGCAGGGGCGAGCTGTCGAAGGCTCATTAGGCAGAAGCGGGGTAACTCCAGGTGGAAAATACATTTAAATGCAAACAACTGTCCTCTTCTACCTAAAGACTGACCTTGAAAAAAGTTTTAGTCATTAGAATTTCTCACTTGTTACACATTCATTCTCACAATCTGAAAAAGACCAAAAGGTTTTCCTAATTAATCAAGTCCATTGCATTTTTACAGTCTGTCTAAATGGTGCAATCACTACAACATTCACACTATATTTAGCCCCTATTCACAGCACAAAAGATGATGGCAGTGCTGCGTGAATACAGATTAAAGAAGATGTTCTACTAATCAAGCCTGTGAATGGAGGTTCTACATGGCCATTATAATCATTTTAAAAGGAAGTGCTGCCAGTGAACGATGAAATATGGGGGAAGTGGAAATGAAAGACAGAAGCAGAGGCCTGCAGTGGACAGTCTTTCAGATGTTACATCTCTGAGATCAAAATTCCAACTTTTTTTTTTTTTTTTTAACCAGATTTTGAGCTTCAGGACCTTCCTGTGAGCCATCTGGATTAAAGATTATTCTCTCACTTAAAACTGGGATTGTATCTCAGCTTTTAAAATGTCCTCTTCCTTTAAATTTAAACAGAAATGTAAATGCAGAGCAAAAACATGAGGGATAATTACCAAGGTTTTTTTTTTTTTTTACACCAGTGTATTGCTTTTGAGCTAAAGATGTCCCTCCTCATTTGTTGGAGCAGACCTCATCTTCTTGGATAAAACACTGTTGGACTTTAATAACATTACGACCGAGAACACAGGCCCCTTCAACTAATGTTCACCACCATCTTCACCGTGTTAGATCTAAGAAACTGCTGCCACCTAGTCTGCTTCAAGGCAGGAAAACCAGGGAATTTGTTACCTCCCGCCCTAATTTGTGCCCACAGCAAGCACTCCCACCAATGCTCTTCCTTCTTCCTCTCCACCATTTAAATTGGTCAGGCAATGTCCAACGCAATCATCCTCACTTTTTCAAGATGGCACTCTTACCTAATCCTCCTTCTTCCAAGAGAAGGTCAGAGGTCATGTTTTTCATCTTTGTGGTCTTCCTCAAAGATGGAAAAACACTGGATTCTCCAACCACTGTTGACAATTCGCTTCATGTTTTTTTCATACAGAGAGCTACAGTCTGATTGCTGCCACAGCTTCTGGCCGCCACCCCCCATCAAACAGATGCAATCAGAAACTGAAGGCTCTGTGTGCATCATGTGTTTTGATTTTCTTTACCCCATCTTTTGGAGTCATCAGTTAATCTGGACTGAATAAGATCGCAGCTCTCTCCCTATTTTCCCCACAGGTTCGTAGCCTGTACACTGTACCTGTACCTCTGCTTCTCCACCCACAACCAAAAACTGCTCAGGAAGAACTCAAGGACTGTGACAGAGCCTACGGTGCTGACCCAGCATCCAAATTCCCCACGACAATCCGACTGAGCACTGAAACCTGCAGGGACAATGGATACGCTACTTGCAGGTCAGAGGTGATTTAAAGTGTACAGTATTAGGCGAGTTAGTGTAAGTATGGAAGCTTACATAAAAAGCATCAAGAAGCTTTCTAGCTATTTTATGTAACGCACACTCAGGCGGAGTGTTTGCACTCTCGACCTTTGAGTCACTGCAGTCCCATAATCAGCTGCAGACTGCCAGATTCAACCAAGCAAAAGCATCTTCTCTGAACGAATCTGACCTTAAAGCTTTCTTCTTGTGCTCACCTTGGTTGATGTACAATGTACAGGATGAAATGGAAATCATACAAACAATTATTAAGAGGCACTTCCCCACAAAGGTAACAAGGAGTCATTTCTCTGCCTGAATCATTTCCTTTAAAACCAGAGTTTGGAACATTAGCACACAGGAAGAAACTGCTCTGTGCCACCTATAAATGTCTATAATTGAGGTTACGTTTGAGTTTCTCAGAAAAACCTTGCGTAGACGAGAAAGCTCTCAGTGTAATATTCAATCAAAATACATCCACATGCTACATTCGAACCGCAATTGTCTCCTCTCGGTGTTTGCTCTTGTGTGCCTACTGGAGTGACTGCAGAAGCACCAACCAGGATAATTGTGTCATCAAATTCTCAGAAGATGCAGCTATCTTGGGCTTAACGCACAAGAATAGCACCCTATCAGTATAAGGGGAGAGTTGTGAAATGGTGCGATAAGAACCCTCTCACGCAACATTAAAAAAAGAACACATGAAAGAGATCGTTTTTGATCCCAGAGGCACAGGCCTGTGGGGATCCATCACGAATCCATCACTCACAACTATTCCTGCAAGAAAGTTTTGCAGTGCAGCATCCTGGGAAAGAAAAGGCTGTGCTTCGTGCACACTCAGGGTTTACGAAGGACGAGCATCAGAGGATTTTGAATTTCAGCTGGATTCCATTTTATTCATCCAGCATTAGATGCTAAGCAACAGTGTGCACGCATGAATAGGCTGTGTATTGACATGCAGATTAGCTAATCAGTCAGTTCAAGTCATTAAAGTAGAGAAAACATGTTTTTAACTCCATCTTCAAAGGTAAGAAGTTGCTGCTTTTCTTTCATTTTTAGGATCAAACCATGGATGATCCTGTTTCCAAAGATGTTAGTATTTGGTCCCCTGAAATGGATCAGGGGTGAGGAGAGTAACAATAAAAGGGTGAAAACAAAAGAGTCGCAGGAGGTAGATTCACACATAAGATTGTGAAGATTTGGTTAAAAAAGGTTCAGCTTAGGCAGATCAAACCAAACACAAAGAGAGATGACAGCAAAGCAAATCCTAACTGTAGCTGAAAGGAAGGAGACTTCATGAAGACTTTCCCTCCCTGAAAAATCACACTCCTTAGAAGAAGACCACTCAACACTACCAAAACTTGCCCACCGGAGCTGGTCGGCTCCTTTCTCAGGCTTTCATACCCAGTGCTGATTGCTGAGTGGAGTCAGCTGTGCACTGGCTCTGCAGAAGAAAGGGGTGACTTCAGAGTCTAGGGTAAGGGCTGCAAGACACACCTCTTACTACGGCAGTTAGATTAAAAATACAAATACATGCACATACAAAGAATTTAGGGATTTTATCAGCTCTGGTAGTCTACATAATATTCAGTGATCCACAGAAACCTCTGGAAGGCTGAAAACCAATACTGACTAGCTATCATCTTCAGGCCCTCGGGCAGCACTTCATTAAATACAGACATGATTGTGTACTGAAAATCACTGCATGGGCTCAGGAACACTTATGAAAAGCACTGTCAGTGAACATAATTATTTGTTGAACCGACAAATTCAAGTCAAAAATGTACCATGCAAAGAAAAAAATATATACATATATATAAATGAAATCCAGAAGCTGCTTCTTGTCTGAGAGATCTGAGTCTGATGTTCAGTTTGGAAATCAGGGACAGGGTATCGTCCAGGCTAAAGAGGAACGAGTTCATGGGGCTTGTTATCAGTGGAAAGCTGGGGTGGCATTAGTGCATGGATAACATGCACATCGGTGAAGGCACCACTGATACTGAGTTCTGTCCAGATGATGGCGCACTGGGTAGCAGGGCCTTCTTTTCTCTCTGCCAAACTACATTCTTTGCATTACAGGATGAAAGAAGTGCTGATTCAGCCTGCCTGCAGGCCAAACCCACCGTGCATCGAAAACATGTTGCACATTAAGAAATATATTGTTTCGAAATATGACATAGGAGGCCTTTGACTGTTGAACAGTGGAAATCATATGTCGGGTAACAATGGGAAACAACTGGTTTTCAAAACTACAATAATGTTCTGAGCTCACAAACACTCACAGGGTGAAGAGCTGATGCAATACAGCGGTAAACATGCCCTGCTGCAGCAGCTTTGAATCGTTTCACAGGTATCACATTCATGCCATTTCTCAGTTTTGACGTTTTTGACATCTGATACATCTACCATACCACTTTCAACCAATGTAGGCTTTAGACAATCAGTACATCACTGCATTTTGCTTCTATTTTCAGTCACCAACATAAAACATCTGCCTGCAATACAAGTATGCATTTGTATTTAAACAAGATCCATGTTTAAGTGAACCATGACATGATTTGTGCACATCACAGAAAATTCTTCAAAGCATTTATAATTAATTTACTAAGAGATATCAGTGAAACAGCAACTCCTCATTCTTGGCGGGAGGTCATGCCCACGTCAGGAGTGGGACACTGACCCAAATTATCCATATGAGGGTCAAAGATGTAAAAGACACAGCAGTCAGACACAGACCTGGATTTAAAAATTGCATTTCCAGCCCCTGACACTTTATCTAGCTGGCAGCGCTGCCACTTCAAGCAGCGTTTCTCTTCACAGTCCTGAAAACAGAAGGTGTGAATAATTTTCATGTATAGAGGATGCAGCCATTGGTGGGGCCATGTGGCTTTAAATGTAAGCTGTTGAATTGTTTGCAAAAAAAAAAAAAAGGAAATAAAAGAGAAAAAAAGCGTGTGCTATAAATACACTTCAGTCCGGTTATGTGATGCTTTCATCTCCTTCCCTGTGCAGTTCAGGGACTCTGTAAGGAGTACAAAGGTGTTATGAGGGAGGGGGGGAGACACTATCTAATTGTTACAGACACATTAGTGTTTTCCTCAGTTTGCTGAGATTCTTAGCTCTTCCTCTAAAATGCAGGGTGACTCAGGCAGGAGACATAGATGTTCTCGTTAAAAGGAGAAACTAACGCTGCTATTCCCGCGACATCATCATCCCACACTAGTGGAGCTCCACGGTGCGCGATGTGATGCTCAGTCCTGCACGGTAGCGGCTACAGGAGGCGTGCTTATCCCCGCCACAGCAGCACAGGAGGAGGAACAGAGGAGCGGCCGGCGGGTTTTTACCGGGCACCGGACACACCGTGAAAGAGGGCGCTTTTTTTGAGGGGTGCTGTGCCCCCGCCTCCCACTCTCCCCAGCGATGGCATCCACGGATCGATCAACGGGAGCGTGTGAGTTATCTTCTTTAATACAAACCGTGCAACGTCTTTCATGTGTGCTGGAGATACAGAGCAAACTGGGTGTCTGACAGTGCAGCGCACCACAGCCATGTTTTGGTCGTTCAGCCTCGTTTTAAAACACGGGGGTTTAGGATGAAAAAGAAATCCATCATCCAACTGTGTTTTATTTATTATACGCGCAGTTTATTTGCACTGCTCACAGCTGATGCGTAGATCTCCTTAAAGGAGACGCGAGTGCTCGCTTCTTTGGCAACATCAGCACCACACAGAGCGATGCCCCCTGGCCGCAGGCAACCTTCAACTTCAGCTCCGTGGAAAAGCGGTCAGCAAAGTATAGACTGCATCTGTTAGGCAAATCTGCATTTATCACTCCATATTGGTGCTCAAGAGAGTTATAGAAAGGAGAAAATTCTGCACAGCCTTCTGCAAAGACATCACAGCTCCTTATCATTACCCTGAAATTTCAGTTGAATTATGGTGATACCTGTAAGCAGAATAGGAAGTCAGGCAGAAACACGCACTTTTGATTGCGTGCAGGTGTAACTGTGTCTTTAGACCCTGCAAGAATATTCAGGAATTTCAGGCGTTTTCCAAACTGAAAATGTGCAAACTGCGCTCGCAGAGCCACGCTTCTCTCCTCTTTTGTTACTGAAGGGGATGCGTGCACACGGGGTTGCAGAAACAGTCTGTGGAGCTTTTCTGGTTTGGAAATACGAACACTGTGCATCGGCTAAGTGCAGACAAATGAAAGAGGAGGAGAAAAGGAAAACAAGACTGGCCCTTTTTTCGCTTGTGTGTGGATGTAGCTGCTCTACGTGGGTTACGTTAATGTGTTGGATTAAAAATGGAGAAGTCACAGAAAAGCAGGCAGGCTGTTTTTTCCTCTCTGAATAGAATTTGACTCTAATAGTAAAACAGAGCATGAACTGAAAAAAAAATCTGTATGCCCCCTATTAAATTTCATGTTAACCCCTCCAAAATATATGTGGCTATTTAATTACAAAACACATTCATCTCTCAGCACCATCCATAACTCAGTATCTAAATTTTATGCTTGTCCATCTTGTGCATATATAAACTTTTGACCTGATGTTGATGCTGAAGTCAGCGGTTCACCAACCTGAATGGGCTTCATCCTCCGGGGAGCACAGCTGTCAGAGACAAGATGTTAATCTGAAGGGAAGTCGTGGCCAGACAAGCCCACATGTTCAGAGAAGGAATGTGCAACCTGTTGTGTGAGATATGTTTTGGTTTAAACTGCATCAGCTGGTCATATGAATGCAAATTGCATGCAGATTATAAGCTGATGTTGCCCCTGCATATGACATGGAACAGGCAGACTGGAAACCTAGAAAATGGAGACATGTTTGTGTTTAAACTGTATTTCAACACAAAACCCTGAGTGAGAGCTTTTGGTGCAGAAACTCGGCCAAAGCACAAAAATAAAGAAGAAATAAGTAAAAACTGAGGAAATGTGAATCCAAAACTTGACTCCTAGTTGAAAGGATGTGCGTCTTCCCACCCACCCCCTGAAGCAGAACTTGTGTATTGTGTTTGTGTCTGTTTATGCAGGTATATGTTTGGGCTAAGTAAAGGATTATGGGTATGCAAATCATGCAGACGTGCATGCAGATACCAAAATGTAGACTGCACAGTGCCCTCTGTGCAGCGCCAACACACAACTGTGCTGGAACTTAAAAAAGACGTGTCTTTTGGTTCTTGTGGTTATGTGATTGGTTCGTTAGCAAGGCTAATCAAAACGTTTTGGATGGATTTGCATAAAAACGTCACCACGGGTCCAGTTTAGTCCAGCTTCAAAGTCATTACATTTTGGGGTCAAACCCATGGGACTTTCCACCACTGAAAAAACAAACAAACCATCCATGAGTAAAAATATCTGGGTATTATCTCAAAATTTCAACTAACTAACTCACATTTTGGAGAAAATAACCTGAAATTTTGACTTCAGCTTGATATTCCAGTGAAGTCCACTGAGAGTAACACAGGGATGTATTTGCATATCCTGATAGCTCTTTTGTGTTTCCTTTATAACAAGCACAATATGTTTTTGTATGAAGTTATATTTAAAGAATTCTGTAAAGAGTGGGCAGTGACATGGCGCTGAAAGGCAGCTGAGATTATCCTCACAGACTTCACATCAATACAGGGACGTGGGGAGGAAAGCGAACTTATAAGCATGAAGGAGGAGTGCCTGGACCATGAAAACCTTGAATACATAATCGCTCTTTTTGGCACTTAACATCCTCAATCCAGGTCACTATTGCACATGCTCAGACAGCCTTAATAATAAGCACCATGCATGTCTGTCAGTCAGTGCCAGTTTTTCTGCAGTGGCCTGTAAGAGGGGTCAATAGGTTACATTAAGAACACTTAACTTTAAGCTTCCCATCCATCTGCAGAGCCAGATCATACCGGCCTTCAGACTTCAGCTGATTAGCACCACTTCAGCATTCAGCCCACCCTTCTTGTCAGTTCCCAGGGGGCGCCTCTAAGGGAGCTAATTTAAGTAAGTGAATCATAACTTTACCTGCTAATCACCAATCACATAACCACTGTACTGCTGTACCGTCCCTTGTGGGTCTGGGCCTGTTTTGCTGTTTTTCTGCCCTCGTTAATCATGTTTTTTTTCCCTCCACACTTTAAATTGGATCGCAGCAAGCTCCTCCGTGCTCCAAGCTGTTGTATAACGTACTTTGTTATTTGCTGATGAGTGCTGGTGATGCTGGTTTTTTGTGAAGTGAGGTTAGAATATGCCAGTGAGTTTACTCTCATGAGGAAATGGCCTCTCAGACTGATTTTGTTTTGAAAATTATTAGATTTCTACCAAGGACTAAATCTAATATTACACGTTATATTGGGGTTTAGTTTTATTTATTTATTGCATTTAGACACACTTCAGGGGAAAGCATGTGCGCCCAGCTCTGTGTAGAGGATTGATAGTGTGAGACACACCCTTCGAGTGTGTATTTTATTTTTGAATAAAACAGTGTGTTTTGTTCCAGCTGATATCCAGGCTCGCTCTGGAGTAACTCCTGCAATGTGTTTAAAGAAAGTGTGTGTGAGTGTGTGTAAGTGTGTGTGCGCTTGGAAGGAGTGGTTACTGACGCAATCACACTGAGAACATTGGCACCTTTTTTCTGTGCTGAATGAATTAACGTGCTGAAACAGTTGCCTTTTGCACGACTCGTTCAGGGTGCAAAATCTGAGAAATCACATCCTTGCATTACGCCACGTTCTAGGAACAAATTTGCACTGCAGGTCTAACATTTAACTCTTCTAGAAAAAAGTAATGATTTGAAAATCGTTGCCTCAAAATAAGAGAAACACAGTAGATCATTAGGTCTGCTCGGCTTGCTGAGTGGCACATTTCGAGCTCTGCTGATCGCATGCGCATTAAAACTCTGACAGGCAAAAAGAAATCTGTTTTTCTGTTATCATTAGAAGAATTCTAATCATAAGAATTTTCCTGAAATTAATTCAATTATGCAAAGCTAAAAGCTGCCACTCACATAAATGAATAAAATCAATGCAACTTTTATGTTACACAACACACAAACACACACACTATATTATAGATGCACGCCCTCATGACAGATAACACAATTCAGCTGCTGCAAGTTTATAGCTGTAATGCTTGTAGCAGCTCATGTAGTCTCATGCTGCTGGCCAGAACGAAGGATAAGGAGTGGAAAACGGAGATCTGCTTAACTCATTTATTTCTTCTTCAAACTCCGAGTCAACCTAGCCGTGTAACACATCTTTGGAGGCTCAAAGTTTTCTCACATATGAAGCCGTCCCCTTAAGACCTGAAAATAAGATCAGTGGAGTTCCGACTAAGGGGACAGTTCACCCTCAGAAGCAGCGTCTCTGCAAAAACCAGGACCTGGTTACTCATAAAAAATACACAAACCATGTTAGGAGGAGTTTTAGGCAGGAATTCTTTTCTTTCCACTGTTTATATAAGGTACTTTCAGCTGCTCCTTATTTCCCAGGAGGTCACCATAGTGGACGAATCTGCATGTTTTGATTTGGTGCTGATTTTCTGCTGGATGCAGACCCTTCCTTTTATCCAGGCTTGGGATGGCCACTCTGAGTACACAGGCCCGTGACCTCCCTGAAGTATGCAAGGCATACATGTTAATCAGCTAATGAAGATTACAGATCAGCTAATGCATTCTCATTTAGGGGCCTCACATAATCACATTATGTCAGACACACTGAAACAAAAAACTTTGGTTAGATAGTGGTACCATTTTAGAGACCTACAAAATTCTGGAGAGTTGCTGGTGATGTAAGTTCATCTGCCAGGAGACTGCGGTTGTACTTGTGACCAGGAAAAAATGGTGGTTGCCCAGTGATAGCTGGAGAGTGATCGCAAGCAGCTGGGGAGACTGGTGTTGGGCATGCAACGTCTGAGAGGCTGCTTTCAATTGCAAGGTGATCGCATCAGCTTGGATGGTGGGAGGCAACCTGTCTCCAGACAATCACGGAACATCTTGAACAGACTTGCAAAGGTTTGCATATAACTGGTGTCTAATTTCTAAATGCAGACAGATTGCCGACATGCTGCAATCAATCTGATTCTGTCAGTACTAATGATGTACTCTTTGCAACAGCGGATTTGACTCAGCTGGTTGTATTCTGTCTGTATTCCTGCAAGCAACCATTTCAAAGGCAATAATTTTGGTCGTGCTATGGTCTCCAACCACTGTTTTAGCATAAAATGTGCCTGGTTAGTGTTAGGAATCATGGTTTGGGTTAAAGCATGGCCCTCTGTGACTGTGGCTTCCTTCTGCATAGTGGCACGATTGGTCGGTATAGTATTTCTATGGAGTGAAAAAAATAGTTCCCATGTGAACCTACTCACAACAAGGTTTGAGCATTTTTTCTTTTGTGTAACCAGTTATTAACATCCGGGAGCTATTCAACAGCAGGACATGAAGCGAGGCAGATGATCTTGGCTGGCTGTCGGCGGCTGCAGAGTGAGGACAGCAGCTGGAGATGGCCGGAGGGCAGAACAGGCAGGTTTAATCCACAGTGAGCTGGCGCCAGGTAACTGAAATGCATTGAAGTACACGAAGAATACAAAACTAAGAACAAAAGCTGGCTGAAGCTTAAGTACCACAGAGACTAAAGGATCCAACAGCCACTGAAATGAAGAGCTCACGTATGTTATGCAGCCGGCTCAGATGAGAAGTGTCTTAAAGGAAACCAATGGAGCTTAAAATTAGAACACGAGGAATTCAAAGTTTATGGGCGGTATTGAGGACTTTTAGTTCTTTAACAACTTCTAGCTCCTGACAGACAAGAGTAATAATTTACACCAGCAGTTCTTGTCATTAAATGCAAACATGTTTTTTAAACATATGATTAACACTGCTATTTTTGTTGTGAGAATAGTTGGGTGAGTCATATTATTGTTCCATATAAATCTGTGTTGTTCTCCCTCCCTGAACCTTGCTGCCCTCCTGGACTGAATCTGAGAGCTGTCAGTGTGTAATAACGCTGAACAGCAGACGCTGTCTTCTTTATACAAAAGCACAACTGTCTTTATTGTCTTCTGCCAACAAGATCTTTTAAAAGGCCGTGCTGACATGAGAATGCACTGAAACAGTCAAAAACACGCAGAAAGTCTGAAGTCAAGGACAGAACACGACACAGAGGACAGAATGTCGTGTTCTTTTAAAAAGCAGGATTTCTTTTTATGCTGCAAATTCATGGCCTTTTCAGCTTTCTGCTTTGTGAGTGATGAGCTGGTTGTGCTCTTTAGACTGGCGTTAAAAGCAGGGTTTAATTTAAGCCACAGTGCGCTTTATTTCCTCTCTCAGCTCAGTGTTTAATGTACATCGGCTTCATCGGGATAGCACAAACTGCTGGCGCACATCTGTCTTCGTCGTTGTGACGCTTGCACAGTCTGGATCAGCTTTGTGTGATGGCGTTAATGATGTTCTCACCTCAGGGGAAGTCACGGAGAAATGGGATTAACAAAAAGGAATCATTTTCTGATGAATTAGAATTAAGTGTTAGGTCGAAATAATGACGTAGGATTGATGTAAATGGATTGCATCACCGCCTGGAGGCCTGTTGGGATAATAAAGTGTTTATGAGCCACTAAAAGAGGCGGTTATTTCCAAACTTGGTCTTCCTTTATTGGCCTTTGCTGTCATCCTGAATTAAGTCTATGATCGATTTTTAATTTTAAAAATATAGATTATTGCAGCTTTCTGTAGCTTTATTAAAACCATTCTGTTCCCCACTGTTAATACATGTCTGCTCAGACTCTGACTTAACTTATGGCTGCACCATTCAATCAAAAGGAAATACTGCAGATGTTATTAAATTCATTTTATTGGTCAGGTGACGGTGGTTTAGCTGTAAGGACAGCAGGGGTGGATCAACATTAACTCTCAGCAAGAGACGCCTCAGCATCTATTGTATGGATTTCTTTGAAATGTGGCACGTGCATTCACGGTGCACAGATTAAGTTACTGTGCAAAACTCTTAAGCCACCTTCATTTTTTTAATATTTTGCTTCCAGGGAATCCGAGTTTCTTGTAAGTTTTAGAAGGCGGTCTTGAGCAGTAGTTCTCCAGCTTTCTGAAGGTTGCTGTGTCTGAGAAGTTGTGTATGCACATAACCTTTACAGACAATTTAAAATTTTAAATTGTATCTTTAGGCACTTCGTTACTAGCAGTCTGATGCAAAAACACATTTGTTCCCATTTCTTAAGATGAAAGAACAAAAAAATGGCAAAGATAACATGGTTTGATGGGCATAAAATAATATTTTTGCACCAAGAAGGCGACTGCACGTTAAATTCAGCCAGTATTTGGTATCTGGGATCATTGTCAGAGTTTGAAATACAGGCGTCAACAAGGCAGCTATGAAGCTTTTTTGTTGCTAGGAAGCAATACACTATGATTTACCAGCATGGGATTATAATTCCATTTGGAGGCATTTTTACTGTCAGTGGTGCGCATACAAGTTGCATTTATAATCCGGTTTGTTTAGCCAATAACTTGATGATGCTGTAGTTTCCACTGAGCACCTGATAATCAGGGTCAGCCATAAGAATACGACGTCGTTCACCCCACCCTGCATTATCATCACTGGTGGGCAGCAAACATTAGGCCGGCTGCATATGTATACAGAGCGGGGAAGCGTCCTACCTACAGACAGTGATGACATAACACAGATAGAAAATTTATGCAAAACATATTTCAGTTTCCTCCAATGGATATGCCTCTGTTCCATCCTCCCTTTCTGTGGTTGGTTCACTGTGTGGATCTACTCACTTATATGTTCATACACATAAGTGTGGACGTTTATATAAGCTACTTACAAACTGAATCACTAAATGAAAGCAGAGCAGAGGCTCTGATGGCCGATGGAATATTCATGGATGGTTTTCAAGGGTCACCAGGGGTAAAGGAAGAAGGAGACAGCGCAAGAGAACGGGGAGCAATGAGCTGCTGTGTGTCCTGCCATTATGTTTTGTACATGCGATGCTTCCATTTAAGTCTTATTAAATAAGTCAAAGGATTGCAGGCTAGAGTGTATCAGGTGCTCTGTTGTGTAAGTGACTGCAGCAGGTTTCCCTGTATGACATGTTTGAAATGAGAATTTTCTAACAGTCGTCATTTTGGGCGAAGATAATGACCCTTTCCAAAAGATGCTAACCAGTCACAACTAATGACTAAGTGTTAATCATCTTTAATACAACAAGCACCAAAATCCAATTTACCACAACCCTCAGGCTCACCTGCATAAAAACAGACACAAGAGGCTTCTTTTGAAGCATGGCCGATAAAATTGATCACTTCCAGAGCACAAAGTGTCCCTTTTTAATCCAAATAAAAGCAAAAGGCAGTCATATTAAGAGTGACAGACAGGTCCTCTGAGCCTCAAAATCCAGTCAGATTTTACTAACTGGGTTTATGGGACAGTGCAAAACCAGTTTTACCTGGAGAAGGTATGGGTGATAATTTCATGGAACAAATCTTCTAGAGGGGACCTCCTCATTACCTTCAGGGGATTAAAAAGGTCAAAACCCCTGGAGACGGGAGCAGTTACAAACACACCTCATACGACTCTACAGTACTTTGATGTTGCAGTTTAAAATCTCTGTAGAGAAAAATGTTGGAGAGAAATTTCATGCAACTCTGGACTAATTTGGAAGTTTGGGCTATCATTTTTATGAGTAATAACATAGTACTGACTGCTGAGAGCGAACAAATCCAGCAAGGCACGAGACTTGAGCAGTCAGACAGTCAGATGTTAACAGCCCTTCCCTATGTTATCCAAACTGTCCTCTGTCCACTCAGCTGCCAGAAATGCTAATGACATTTAGAAATGCTCTGCTTCCTAATAAACTTCCAAATAAAGTAGTTTAACCAGAACAGTAAGATTTTATCATACTGCATACAACTGATGACTAAATCTATAAAAAATAAACCTAACTTGTAATATGTAATAATGTAATGTTCTTATGCACTTACCAGCCACTTTATTAGGTACATCTCGCTAGTACTGAGTTGGACCCTCTTTTCTCCTCAGAACTGCCTTAATTCTTCATGGAATAGATCCAACAAGGTGCATGCAAACATTCCTCAAGGATTTTGGTCCTTCGCTGCAGATTTTCTGGCTGCACATCCCTGACACGAATCTCCAGTTCCATCACATCCCAAAGGTACTCTACTGGATTGAGATCTAGTGACTGTGGAGACCATTTGAGTACAGTGAGATGATTTGAGCTCTGTCACGTGGCTCGGTATCCTGCTGGAAGCAGCTGGAAGAAACTGGGCACATTATGGTCATAAAGAGATGGACATTAAAACAGAGCTCTAAGGGGCCCACAATTCCACCATCACCTCTAGCATTAACTGTTGATATAAGGCAGGATGGATCCAGGCTTTCATGTTGTTGTTGAGGCTAACCTCAGAATGTGAGCAGAAATTGAGATGTCAGATCAGGCAACGTTCTTCCAACCTTCTGCTGTCCAAGTTGGTGAGCTAAAACACTCAGACTAGCCCATCTGGTACCCACCACCTTTCCATGTTCAAAGTCCCATCACGACCACATGCATTGAGCTGCTGCCACATGATTGGATGATGAGGTTTATTTTTTTAACGAGCAGTTGAACAGGTGTGTTTAACAAAGTAACTTGTGAGTTCCTATGGTTTTTAAGAATTTAAATACATGCAAAAGATGGGCCTAAGTACAAAAGGTGGGCATAAGTGCTGTTATGGTTTGTTACATGCTGTTTTCAAAGCTTCTAGATTCTGGCTGTCTTTATATTAGGTTTTCGATGAGGGAGGGGTGGATGTGACTGAGCAACCAAGAACATGCCACTGTAGATTCATACATCAGGGGCTTATCAATGATAAAGCAGCCACACCTTGTAACCTACCCTGCAAAATGGGCATCATGATGTATTGAAGAGCACTTGAAACTAGCAGTTATATCATAAACTCATCAGGAAAGGGTTTCTCGAGGTCATAAATAAAGTGAATCATTTCATCATAGAGTTCTATACAGTCTGACTTTTTTGCAACATGCTGGCCATTAGAAAGAATGCAGGTAGAAGACACTTCAACATTGGCTTAACTTTATTCACATTTATCATTATGTTCTAAATGAGTAATAAATCCGCCCTGAGCAGCTGTAGGCAGACATTTTCCCCTTTCTGGATTTTGACCAGTAGACAGTGCAGTACAATACTGACTGTACTACAGACTGCCAACATCAGTTGTCATTAGCTGTGTATGCAGGCGAGCATAGAACCATTTGTGAGTGTGTGTGTGTGTGTGTGTGTGCTGGTTGAGTGCAGCTTCTGAATTTGGATCTCACTGGAAACTCTTGGGCAATTGGATGCTGTATTTCCACAGCTTTTTCCGAGCCTTTCACGAGCAAGCATATATTGAAAGAATCAAACCACGGTTTAAAAAGAGAGGTCAATGTGACCAGACAATCTAAAAGCAATGTGCCTTGCCTTTCTCCCCATGCCAATTTACTCTGAATTTGTGTTATTGATTCACTTTGAATACAAAATTCCGAGTTTAAATTCACTTTTTCTGTCTGAAGACCTTTTTTATTTTATTTTACATAACTGTGGTTTAATATCTGTGGGCTAAGGGAGTGACCAATGAGTCTCTCTTTTTCTCCCACTTCTGTAAAAGCCACGGGCAGCCCACCTGCATCGAGGCTCTCTTTCCATCAGAGTTTTGGCTTCGGTTGAGTCATTTTGCCATATTCTTTCAAGCCTCACTTCTTTCAATCTCTTCTTTGCTGTTCTCAGAAGAAACAACCTCACACCTCCCACTGCCCTGTCACAACTGTTTCTTCATTGTTCAGCAGCAACCCCGCTGACTGCACCAAATACCACCAAGGCTTTGCACAGCAGTAGAACAGGACGGCTATGATGAGGAATGACTTTTTAATAATATATATATATATATATATATATATATATATATATATATATATATATATATATATATATATATATATATATATGAGTGTGTGTGTGTGTGTGTGTGTGCGATAAAACCTTGAACATTGTGTCACCACTGGGGGATGATATAACAGGGTTGTCTTGCTTTTGTTGTTGGAGGACACCTGGTTGCTGAGGAGACTGAAGAAGTGATGTAACAGTAGTGTAATGTGACCACTCACTCTCTCTGCCCACTCAAGGCACCGAGCCAACAACGGAGGCATAATGTAGTGTAATATGCACGCTCTGTGTGTATGTGTGTGTATGGGTGTGTGTGACCCAGATCAGCTGAAAGTATCTGGTGTGACAGAAACGTAGTAGAAACAGAGCAAAAGAGACATTAAAAAAAAAATGAAACACTGAGAAATCCTTGTTCAGGAAGGAGGCAGAAAGTCCATTTTGGGCCTGGAGTCTTCGCGCCCATCAGGGATTCATGTGATTCTTTTTGTGTCTCTGGAAAACCAGGTTACCCACTTGCTTGTCACCCATTACAGGACTGCCTAGGCTTAGTCTGGTGCACCTAAAATATATCTACTCACACTATGAAAATGCCCCATCAGTGTTTTGTAAGCCTTCTCGTTGACATCTCTGAAAATGTTTCCTGTTTTAATGCCGCTGCCGCTGCTGTGACATCATTCATCTGTCAGGTATACTGACAACCTCTATCAGAACAAAGATGCATGCTTCTGGCTGGAGTCAGACCCAACTAACACAATGTCATCAGACAGACTCTGAGGATGCAAAGAATGATTTCATTTGAGGGATAATCTTTGAATTCGCAGCACAGCCACAGCCACAGCTCATAGATTTCCAATAAATACATAGCTGACAAACAGTGTGCATCAAATGTAGGTTACACAGGAAGACTGAGCGGAAGCACTCCGATCTGTTTGGACCTTCAGCAAAAAAAAAGCTGTTGTATGAGATGAATGTCAGTGACACAGTCAGTTACTTAATGTGACTCAAGGCTAATCCAAAGGTTTGGTCCTCAGTTCATCCAGTCAAAATGTAGAAGTGTCCTCAGACCATCACACCAGTACCAGTCCATTTGTTCCATCTACAGTAATTCATATGTGGTAGTATAGTTATATTTTCTTCCTGACCTTTCATGTGTGGGAAGTCTGAAGCAGGGAGAGCAGCACTAAAACCCCCAGTTAAGGTGAGTTCCAAAGCAGCAGCAACTATGGGCAGGCTGAAGCAAGCGAAGAGGAGGGCAGGCTTTGAGATCAGCTGATCTGGTGGAACTTCAGGCTGAGACTGACTTTGTGGCCTACCTGAACTAATATTCCGCTCAATATTTTATTATGCCTCCCAGCTATGTAACATCCCTCAATCTGCATCATACATGCACAGAACTGAGAGGAGAAAGAAGAAATCAGAGACAGAACGGGATTTACTTGTTAAGTCTGAGATCAAAGAGTGCCCCCACACTGGAATCCACACTCCGTTTAATTTTATTAGCAATGTTTCAACTGAATACAGGTTTTTCTGAGGAAAATACCAATATTAGAAAAACAGGACCATATGCAGCAAAACGACAAGTGACATTTTAATGATCTACTCATCACACAGTCGTATGTCAAGAAATCTTTGCTTCAAAGGAAATATCGCCTCAATTTATGAAATATAAGCAACCTTACGGATGTTTGAGATCAGTCAGAATTTTGGGGCATGCCATGCAAACACACACCAGTTCACGTGGTTAATGTTCTGGCATTGCTAATGTCAGAGTAGTTAGTGGCTGTTTAAAAGGTTTGAGGCTAAATTCATAACAAAAGTTGACAAATTGCTTAGTTTTCGCCATAACAGGTGCAATGGAGAACCTGCTTATTGCTGGTGATCAAATATAGCACATAAATTGGTAATAAAAGTTTTAATACATCAGGAACCAAAATCAAATGCATCATTAAACTTCTTCCAATCCTTTGAAGTCCATCCATCCATCCATCCATCCATCCATCCATCCATCCATTCTCTTCGGCTTATCCTGTTCAGGGTTGCGGGGGGGCTGGAGCCTATCTATAAATGCACTGCACAGATTCCAGCACCGGTCATCAAAAATTAGCTAAATTGTTGTCAAAAGACAGGCAATGTTTTTGACTTCAATCTTTCTTTTGCTACAGACTTGACCACTTAAGGCTGACACCCACAATAATGTAATAAATAGGCCTTTTAAATCATTAAGGATTAAGAGCTGAAAACCAGCTCTGTCTATGAATCCAGGCTAATTATTTTCTGCCTCAGAGAAGCAGCATTGTATCTATTCATCGTCCAAAAATGTGTATAAGAGCATTGTGTTTCCTGGAAGAAGGTCTCGGCAGTGTTGTTAACTGTGTGGGCTGCTGTCCCTGGTACTGAAAGCCAATAACCAAATGAACTGTCCACAGAAGGACATAGGCATGTCCTATTGTAAATAAACACAATAGTACTGAAAATTCAGGAGGATTTTTTTTTTCTTCATACTCTCCTCAACATATCTGCCAAATCGGAAATTCCTGACTTGCTCTGATATCACTATCGTAGATGCTACAAGAAGGCTGGACATGAGTGAGGGTGAGCTGGATGAATCATACAAACACCACCTTGTAACTCCTCATAAGAAAACAGATTTCAGTATCCAAAACTCCATAAAAACTGTTTTGTTCTCCTCATATAATATCTTTTTTATTGTTGTTTTTCAGTTAAAGACCTTTCCCAGGACCACTGACTGACAGTTTTACATCTTAAAGTTAGATGACAAAAGCTGGAGGATTGGTACATTTATGCAGGCTACTATATATGGGCAGAATGTGTGAAGTCCTTTCCTTTTGCACGGATGAAGTTAACGCTGATCTATATGTGTGTGAAGTGTGCAGAGACATGTGAGCTAAACCACGTAGGTTCAATAACCTAACAAGTCTACTGTCGCGCCTTGTATGTGTGCAATAATTGGCTGTCAAATGTGGCTCTCCTACCTGCACCTCTAAACAGAAAGCACAGCACAGCCTGCAAACCTCTTTAGTCCCCCTTCTTTTAATCATCTCTCCCTGCCCCTTCTCTCCATGTTCCACCTTTATTCATCTCATCAGCTGAGCTGTAATCTACTGTAGTCATTTCTTTTATCCTTCACAAGTACTGCACATCCCCAACTCCCTCATGTCGGTAACAGTAAATTTTTTGCTGTCTTCTGCCATTCATCTGTTTGTTCCTTTAACTCTGCTGGCAGCTCATATGCCCGTTCTTATCAAACAACAATCGTGCGGTGACTGCTGGTGCGTGCACACCTCCATCATTATCCGTCACAGAATGAAAAAGAGAGAGACTGAAACTGATGACTTTGGTTCGATCCCGTACGTTCTGAAATGTGCTACATACGAGTGTAGAACGGAGCAGTTCAACCCTTTTGGTACGTGTCTCAGTGTGTACTACAGTTTAGCTGGCTGGTGGCCGCACAGACACATGGATAGCGTACATGGATGGTGTACAAGTGAGATGAAAGTTTCAGTTGCCATAATGGCAGACGAAACTGTGCTTACTTCCACTGACTGCGTACGAGCGTATGGTTTGGATTTGCAAAGAGTATGCTGCTCGGAGAAACAGATTTAGAGGCCGAGTCCCTCATGGCACCACAGGGCTTTGTTTGTTTTTATACATGAGGTAACAGCTGACTAACTTACCCAGTATAAAAGAGGCAACTAAGTAAAAAGGAGGTATCACACTTTTTGTGTTTTCAGACACTTGTATGAATTTGGCTTGTGTTTTTATTGAACTTTAATGTGTTTTTGGTATTAAGCAAATTTCTGCACAAATCTCCACGTTTGCTTGATGAAATAATCAATAAACACATCCTAATTTGCTTGAAAAATGTGCTAATTAAAATAAATTAATTGCATTAAATTTAAACCAGTGTGTCGTATCTTTGACAGTCTCATTGCTCGGCCACAATTCTGGCACATCTGCTCATCTCAGTGCCAGTCCACATCAGCTGATATCTTTATAATCATCCAACTGGCAACTCTCAGAAAGGGGGTGCTATTTAAGGTGCTGTTAGGTATATTAACATGGTTTCTGTAGTTTATCATATCTTTTGTATATGTTTTATTTTGTTTTATATACTGTTGTTTCTCTTACTCAAATAAGGAGATATATGGTGACCCTTCTTCAAGAAGGGCACTGAGGGTGATACTTCATTGTTGAGCTCTCACAGAGCACACATAAAAGCCTTCTGAGTTTCTTTTCCATCAACCAGATCACCAGAAGGGAAAGAGCCAGGAAGGAACTGGTTGTAAAAGTGATATCTTTGTGTGCAGCCATGTGAGTGTATCCTAAATGTTTATTACCTGCTTTGAACTGCATTTAGTGTGGGGTCATTGATGAGACATCATATGATCCTTACTTTGAAAGTTCTGAATAAAAACCGTGCGTGGAGGGAACATCCTCGAAGGAGAGAGTGACCACTTCCTGTTTGAGTAGGGAGCGGAGAATTTACTTTTCTGTCTCGGTGCTCAAGGAGGCATGGTTCCCTTCCCCGCTAGCGGCGAAAACCTGAAAACTGTGTATGTGCATTTATTCCTAATCACTTGTTAATTTTGAATGATTCTGAACCGATCAGGTGCTTGTGCTGTTGCTGTGTATGTGCAACCCACCTCCACCCCAACATCAGCTTAATCAGTGTCATCAGCAGTCATCATTGATGGCTTTCCATGGATGCGCATGGATGAGTGGGGTTGGTGTCCCAGATCAGAAGCGCACAGACAAATATATAAACAGAGTCCAGACCGAAAAGGTTTTCAAAATTAACTGGAAACAAATTTTAGAGTTGACCCTCAAGATAATATTTAAGCCAAAATGCCAAAGCTTCATTGGTAGTCTTCTGTGTCTTAGTTGTTTCACACATAAACAAAATAAAATCCATATGATAAAACACATAAAATGAGCTCATTATATATTAAAACAAATGAGTCCTGCTATGAGAGGAGTCACAAGATTGAGGAGAGACAACCTTTCACAGCTGAATTATAGTGGTTGAAATTTTTGTTGTTATTCAGATTATGTGGAGTTAAATACGACTGGCCTTCGGGACGATGGGGATCAGTTGCACACTTTGCAAGCCGGTAATCTGGTCTTGGCGTTACAGGATCGGATCATCCCCTCAGACTTCAATAGAGTTAATTTTTCTTTGCGCTTACTTCTTCCACCACCCCCTCACCATCTTTTGATTTCCACTCACATACATACATGTACACACACACACACACACACACACACACACACACACACACACACACACACACACACACACACCCTTTCATCTTGTACTACTCCAGTCTTTCCAAGAAGAAGAGCATCACAGGGCCAGGTTTAATATGTGTGTGTGTGTGTGTGTGTGTGCGTGTGTTCAGCCCTCAGCGGTTGAGCGGCTGCTGTGTCCTTTGCCGAGGACAGTGACTTTCATTAAAGTAATGTACTAACACCTTACAAAGAGGCATACGTGCTACTGGAAAACACACACAGAGGACACACACACATGCTGTCAGGATTTTTTTTACTCACGATGTCACCCATGTGCACTCATCATGAGTGCATGCACCACTCGTGTTTATCATATATTCTTTCTGATCCAAACCACTGCTCTCTTTTCCCTCACACATCATCTTGTCTCTTGACTCATCCAACATGCACCAGCAGCAGCAGCAGCAGCAGAAGCAGAAGCGTGCACTTCTAATTAATCAGGAGCCACAGATTGTCATATCAGCACTCAGAGCCAATTAAATGCTTGGTTATATTTTCTGTCTTTAGCAGCCTCTCATAGATCTTAATGTCTTAAAATGATGGAAGCCAGAGTTGGAATCAACCTCCTTTTTTGCAGCTCTGTGTAATAGTTTGCATATTTTCTTAGGGGTATGATTGGATTTGAATGTGTTATAATGCAGATGTATAATAAAGTTGATTTCTAATAAAATTTTAGGCTCTGGATTTCCTCAGATAAGCCCTTGACTGTGTAAAACCATATTACATGTGGTTCTCTATGATGTATTTGTGTGGATACACCTACTAAATATGTTTTCCATGAATCTGGCACTGAAGAGAAGTTAATTTGAGAAAATTAGGATAAAAAACGATATCTAAATACATATACTCTTGATTCTTAATGCATTTTCATGACTGAAAATAAATGTTTTCCACTTTACTTTTCTTTTTTTATGCATCTTTGGCATACCGTCATTTTTTACATTTTTCATTTTGTTTGTGTGTGAGTGTGTGTGTGTCTAACTATCAGTCGGTCTTTTAGTCAGTGTATGACAGCAGAACAGACACACTGGAGGAGGATGTGATGTTCTGTGAAGTGAACGAGCCTTCAGATGCCGGGAAAACAAGACAAAAGTGGGATCCAAGTAGGAATCGGGGCCAGTGGCACTGGGATGATCTGAGCTGATCCAGCTGTCAGGGCCTTTGGCTGGACTTAATGTATGAATGCATGAGTGTGTGATGGGATCTGACTGATGCTGCTTTCCACTTCAAGGCTGTGAAGTTTTGTAATGCTGCACCGTTTTGCATTACAGTGTCTTCCTCGCCACCTAATCCACCCTTGCAGCAAGCTTTAAGAGTCGACAACTGCAGCATCACTATGAGAAGCCGCAAAACTAAACCCACACTGTGCTGTGTGTAATGATTACAAGTTGTTATTAAATAAATCACGAGAGTCATCTCATCCCACGGAGGATCGGATGGGAGTTAAAAAGTTTCATCACAAAATTAGGACAGCAACAAACTCATTCACATTCATTATGAATAAAAGAAAACTTTGATTCTCCAGTTGGTGAAATGTCAGAAAATGAAGAGAAAAATACCCATCTGAGTTTTTCAGAGAGCAAGAGGACATCCTCACTTTCATTGTTTCGTGCCCTTCGATGCTCAAAGAAGCTTGAGCCAGTCAGGATTTGGCTTTTCAGATTGATGAATAATAAAATGGGATTTTGAGACTATCAAAACAGCAAATAAACAAACACATGTGCATTGTCACAACCCGGCTCAAAGTATGTGACCAAAAATGTGGGAGCACACATAGGCTTAATATGCGGTTGCAAATTTTAATGAAACAAAATAAAGAAACCAAAAAGAAGCTTGAATGATTGTCAGCATATGAGTGAGTGTGTGAGTGAGAATGTGCCAAAACTAAGGACCAAAAAGCTTTGACAGCTGAGCAGCCTCCACGAAGAGAAGAGAGCCAAAAAGGAGCCTCCAATAGGTTCAGCAAGGGCTGTTTCATAGTGCACCAGGGCTTGACCTGCTCAGGTGTGCTGCATCTGAAATCGGGTCAGCTCCACCCACTAGTTACCCGAAAGCAATAGACACTGCCAACAAGAATACATGTCACAGCCCCCCCCTCCCCCCGCCCCAAACCCCTGTTTTATTTGGATGCAACAGTCACACGTGCTACTGAGCTGAAAGAACCAGTAGCTTAGGCTTGCTAATATATGCAAACTTTACAGAGATATTCCATCCATCCATCAATCCATTTTCTTCCACTTATACATGGGGGATGCCATGGGGGGCTGCAGGGTACATACTTTATATTGCTGAATAATATTAATGAGTCATCTCAAAGAACTGTATAAAATTTGGTTAGTTTGTGGATTCCAATTTTGAAGCCTCAAGTTTAGCTTCATGGCTGTTGCCATCTTTGATTTTGGGAGCCAGAAGTACAATCTCATTCTTATTCTCACAACACGGAAATTAATATGCTGTTTTGTAAAAACTTCTGGCATGTTGCAATTACATCTCTAGCCTGGACAATGTAGAATTTTTAAGACTACAGAGAGGTCAAATGAACTGCAATGCATGAAAACACCATCAGATAGAAAAATGCTGCAAAAGCCCACAAAACACAAAAAGCAAATAAAATAAATCTAAAAAGCATAAATAAAAAGTTTACAAAACACAATGCAAGTGATTTAGGCACGGTAATAATGTGATGGCACAGCTGCTGTAAACAACTAATCACAAACATATATCTACAGCAGTGGTTCTCAAGGTCAAGAGTTCTGTGGCCCACGGCCCCACCTGCGGTACATTCAAGGCCCAACAGGGGGCCGCAACCCACAGTTTGGGAACTGATCTACAGTATAATGCAATTAGAAATCAAATTACCTGCTTCTTTTTCTGACACAACACTGATGAATCCTCCGCTTCTTTTAATCATGACTCTGATGGACAAACTATGTCACATCAATGCTCAGAACATAGTTGAAGGGTGTTTCTCCCATTTATAAAAACAAAACCAAAAACGCTTTTATTGTTTGTTTATCGGCCAATATAAAAACCAGGACAGATATACTGGTGTACCTAGCATGGTGTTGGTCTCCACCTGTTTCTCAGGTAAACGTGTGCTGGTGGACAGAGTGAAAAGAGTTGGAGCTGCATCTGGAAACTACACTGTTTACAGTGGACTTTGTGGGGTAGCAGAAGAAATCTGAAAAATAAGTTAAAAAGATCTGTAAAGCTGGAGAGTCATGTAATAATTCTCATTGTGGTCATTATTATGAGCAATATGTTTCTTATAATTCTTTGTCATTTGGTCCTAATATTCCTAATGAAATTTGGCACAAACATTAAGTGCAGTTTAAAATATCCCCCTCTGACCTCTAGGCTAACTGCACCCACAGCTCTGTCACATGTTTTTCATCATATTGTGCATCTCATCTTACTGAGAAGCCATCTTTCACTCGAGCCTGCTGGCGTGCCAACTGTGCAGTGAAACAAAGCATCGCGCTCTCTTCCTTAATGCGCTTTTTACCAGCTGAGACCAAATTACAGGCTTTGTTTCACCGGGAAACACACTAGTGCTCGTGAGTCATCCAACTCACTCATCGTGTCAGTGTGTGTGTGTGTGTGTGTGTGTGTGTGTGTGCGTGTGTGTGTGCGCGTGTGCGTGTGCTGCATCCACGCCGCCTGTGCCCGTGACTGTGTGTGGCCATGGTTAAAATGAGGAGGCTAAATTAAGTTGTTAAAAGGAGGCAGGACTTTAATTGCAGCCCGAAAAGAAAAGTCTTTTTTTTCTTGCCCTCTCTGTCTTCTTGTCTTGTCTGGCCGCAGCTTAGCTTGACTCAGATTTCAGAGTGAGGGAATCCAAGTATTGGATTGGCTATAATAATAATGAGGAGATTAATGTCCTTTGTGGGGAAAGTTCTCATTCAAAGTCAAGATAAAGTTTTTTTTTCCCCTTTAACCCACTCGACAGGGGGGGGGACTGTGATGAACTTTGCTGCTGAATACTAAGATGGATGAATGACAGTGAGAGAGAAAGAAATGGTGGTGGTGGGGGTGTAAAGGAATTGACTATTTGCTTCAACTTCGGTGGAAAGAACGATGAGGGGAGAAAGAGAAAAGAGAGATGGAGCTGACAGGAAACAGAGAAAAAAATTCAGCAACACAACTCATTGTCTCCATCCTGCCCCTACCATCAATCTACCAAATGGCAGCTGCCTTATTCACTCACACTCACGCACACACACACACACACGCACACGGTTCTATACCCGCCTGCATACACAGCTGATTCTCCCAGTGATGAATCACAGAGCAGTATGGCATGGCACAGGATTTCTCGGAGCTCGTGTCTTTCTGCTGCACCAACAGGCTGTGTAGTGTGCTTTGCATTGTTTGTCATGTATGTGTGACGTGTCCCTGTGGGCGTGTTTGGATGTGGACAATATTGGCACATGACGTAGGCTCTCTGTCGTGTGTGTGTGTGTGTGTGTGTGTGTGTTTTTGCAGTACACGGAGTTCCAGTCTTAGCATTTCGCAGCAACAGCAGCTTCTTAAACAGACATAGATGTTAGTCAGACAGCAGTCATGATATTTGGTCTGCTGACAAAAACAGACTTGTTGTGTTGATCTAAGCGGTCTGATTTATAATATCAGACCCAGTTTACACTCCAGCTACCACTGCTGATATTAACATCATTCATTTGATTTGCTGTTAACATGAATATTTGCTGTTGGGCACATTAAACCGGTGATCTGCCTGGACATGTAGCATTTAGGAAAACTAAACATTAATGGTAAAGCGTTGCATTTTTCAGGGGTTTTAGTGGTTCATGAGAACTTTAGTTCTACAACATCTAACAATATGAGCCTTCCATAGCACGTCATTTTAAACATGTCTATTTTATTTGAATATATCCTTCATTTATCCTGGTCTCACTCAAATAAAACATGTTTTTCCAAGAAGACAGTACATTATATGCAAATACAACTGTCACATATATCCAGATCATATGACCAGTTCAACTAATTTCAGTGCAACTTTAAAGTGAGTCCTTTTGAAGGAGATGAATCCAGGAAAAGGGTTCAGCAAACTCTGAAGCCTTTCTTTCTGCCTAGTTCTGTTCTGAGTCTGGAGCCCATTCAAGCTGTCACAGGGCAACAGGCAGGACTGCAGTTTTAAATATAAAATAAAAAATATAGCAGAAAATATGCAGAAAGGATTGCACTCAGCCAGCTAGCAAATGAGTTAACACACATGCAGATCGGTGTCTTGAGCAAGGACACTATAGCGTGCAGTCAGGAGACACAATCAGGGACTGAACCTGCGGCTACTCAACGAGCTACTCTCTCGCCTGAGCTGCATCCACCCCTGGATGATTAATACTGGGGTTTATACAATAACTTACAAGGAAGAATTAATTATTTGACCACCTGCTGAATTTGTAAATTTGCTCACAAAGAAATGAACAGTCTTTATTTTTATGGTGGTTTCATTTTAATGGAGAGAGGCAGAATATCAACTAAAAATCCAGAAAAACTCACTACATTAAAGTTATAAATTTATTTGCATATTGCGTGAAATAAATATTTGATCTCCAAGCAAAACATGACCTATTACTTGGTGGAGACCCCATTGTTGGCAAGCACAGCGGTGAGACTCCTCTTTATAGAAACTCTATAAATCCTTTAGGTTTCTTAGCTGCTGTTTTGCAACTCGAAGCTTTAGCTCCTTCCACAGATTTTCTAGAGAACTGAGGTCTGGAGACTGGCTGGGCCACTCTGTGACCTTAATGCTTCTTTTTTAGCCACTCCTTTGTTGCCTTGGTGGTATGTTCTGCATTGCTATCATGCTGAAAGACCCAACCACGACCCATCTCCAGTGTTCTGGTTGAGGGAAAGAGGTTCTTGTCCAAGATTTTACAATACGTGGCCCCAGTCGTTAGTCCCTCAATGCAGTGAAGTTGTCCTGTACCCTTAGCAGAAAAACAGTCCCAAAGCATCATTCCAGCTCCATGCTTGACTGCAGAGATGGTGCTCTTTGGGCCATACTCAGTGTTTCTCTTCCTCCGAACACAGCAGGTCGAGTTGGTGCCATAGGGCAGTGTTTTGGTTTCATCTGACCACAGCACTTTTCCCCAAGTCTCCTCTGAATCATTTAGATAATCACTGGGAAACTTAAGATGAGCCTGTTCGTGTGCCTTCTTCAGCAAGGGAACCTGCAGGCACTACAAGGGTTCAATCCATTATGGCGCAGTGTGTTACCATTGGTGTTCTTGGCGACTGTGGTCCCAGCTGCCTTCAGATTATTAACAAGTTCCTCCCATGTAGTTTTGGGCTGATCCACCACCTTTCGCATGATTATAATGCGTGTGCCACATGGGCACACGGCCAGTGGGAGGGAGCCAGAATTCTGCTTGGGTTGTAGGGGATCAAATACTTGTTTCAATCAATAACATGCAAATCAATTTATAATTTTATATAATGTGTTTTTAAGTGCCTCCTGTATATAATATGGATTTTTGGTTCATATTCTGTCTCTCTCCCTTAAAATGAAGCAACCATAAAAGACTGTTTATGTCTTTGCAAGTGAGCAAAGTTACAAATTCAGCAGGGGATCAACACAATATATTAAACTCCTCAGTGCAACAGTAATAAATTGTGAACTTTGTCTGTCTACACTATTAGGATAGCTGACCAAAAGATAAACAAAGCAGGCCTTAGATGGACAAGGATGTAAAAAAAAAAAAAACCAAAAAAACCTCTTTGATACTAAATGATGCACATACACTCCTGATCAAAATCTTAAGGCCAGTTAAAAAGTTTCAAGAATTTGCATTTTGCACTATTGGATCTTAAGAAGGTTCTAAGTAGAGCTTCACTATGCTAAAAGAAGATCAGCTGAAAAAATCATGTTTGAGTGTAAATGCAGTTTTCAGTAAATTCCCTGCTCAAAAGTTTTTGTGTCTTGTGCTGATTTCTTCTTTTAGCATTGTGAAGCTCTACTTAGAACCTTCTTAAGATCCAATAGTGCAAAATGCAAATTCTTGCAATTTTTTTAACTGGTCTTAAGATTTTGATCAGGTCAGTTAGCAAAGGTAAAAGAGTCTGAAGCATTCTTTTGTTTTATCTATTTACTTCTTATAGAAACAAACCCTGAAACACCATCAGCAGTACTCCAGTTCTTTCTCCCTGTCACTCTGAAATGCCAGAACCTAATTATTACATCTGCTGTATTATGCTAAATGTCACCTACCTCCCTTCTGGCTCTTCAAGTAGGTTGATGTGCTGTTTTTATCACTTGTTCCATGTCTGACAGCTATCAAATGTGTTCACCCACAATGCTACCCTAAGGAGTCATGACGCACAGCTCGCTGCTGCTTGTTCAGCTCATTGCCTAGAGCCCAGTAACAGCTGAAGGAGACATTGCTGGGTGTGTAAATATATTTACCAGCCTAGATGTTCTAATATTTGGGGAATAGCATGGATGGACAGTGAGAGAAATGTTCCACAGTAAGACCTTGGTGAGAAGATCTGAACAAATAAGGAGGATAAAAGAGGATTTTTTAAAAAGGCGGAGTGGCATGTTTTCCACAGAATGTCAGTGGAAATGTGTCCTTGAACATGCCACTTTCACCGACAAGCTGCACAGGTTTGTTATGCTGCTTAACCTGTAGTGCTTTATTTGCAGCACATTTTGTAACCTGCATGTGATCAAATAGGTGAGTATCTTTGAAATTTTACTCCTGAGGTATGCTTATGAGGTAGCAAATTGTGGGCAATCTCTGATGTCACCTTTAAAAAAATATATAAATTAAAACATTTTTTAAAAGTCCATACTGTGAAGATGATGGCTGGATTCTTCAGGAAGGCAACTCATGTCTGCAGCTGAAACATGAACGCTCAATCAATCAATCTCCATCTTTAAAATACAGTCTGCGTGTGAATTAAAAGTTGTAGATCTTTATACCTCAATGTATGTGGAAAAGTTGGGGACATCTTAACTACTGTCTGGATATTTAACTTTTCAATGATAGCATGTATCTGATACAGATCAGATAAACCAGATATGTCATTGATTAATAAGGTTAGAGTGCAGTGTGCATGCATCATTCCCTACTACCTGTGTCTTTGTGACAGCAGTAAACAAAAACACACTACCTGATCATCTTCCCTGCACTGCAGCTTTGTCCTTGTGCTGACACTCAAAAAACACACATTCACTTTGCACTGACTCATTTCCACACTCATTGATGTCCGCATGGATACGCACACACAGTCAAACCCTACCTGCCGGCATGTTAATGGGCTCTCAGTGTGTGCTGTACCATCCAGATTTGGCCTTGTTCGCTGTGAAAGACAGAGGAAACAGGTGCAGTGGACTGAAGCTAGGCATTATGGGAGCATTTGGCAGATGAGCATAGGGTCGAAAGACACACCACCTCTCTGCCCTGGACTGACCATTCACAGACATACTGTCTGATTCAGAGGTGCCAAATGTCCAGCCTGTGGGGATCACAAGCCGGCATTGAGAGGAGCTATTTAACGCTGCCAGGGAGAGGAATGAGAAAATAAAGGGAGTGAGGGCAGGGAAGAGAAGGGATAGGATGAAAGGAGAGAGAAGGTATAACCGAGGTAGAGATACAATGAAATGCATTTCAAGCTTAGGGGAAGGACGAGGGATGGATAGAAGAGAGAAGCGGCTGCATTGTCCTTGTACAAGATGCAACATTTAAATCACACTCTGTGGGGACCCCAGTTTTCTTTTTGATCCTGGTTCTGTTATGACTGGACAGCCCAGCCTTGACCGCGCTGGCATGCTGGACTCATATAGTCATGCCTTTGGAAACACGCACATACACAACCCTGTGAGTACACATGCAGGATCATTGTGGAGAAGAAAACAAGCTTATGACTATATTGTGGCGGTTTTAATAACTTTAAACTTACAAAGCCACACAGTGAAAACAAGAAGATCCTTTTTCAATATTTACATCTGTAAGGAGATTTTTTCCCCCTTTACAGTCTACGGCAATCAATGATTAGCTGGCTGTGAGACACAAACAGATCTCCCATTGAGAGGACAATCATCTGTTGCTCAAATCCTCTGAGGATCCCAAAAATATGATTTGCAGCATTTACAGAAAGCAGCAGCACCGGGGATCTGATTGGGTTATGAATGGTATGCAAATGGATGAGGCTTGTTCTTTTTAACACGACGTAGGATACCCCGCTGAGACTTTTCAATGCTTTAGCTGTTATAAGGCTAAACAGAGGATACTATATATTTACTTTAATATAATGCACTGTTCTTCCAAGTGCTGGGAAATGTATAGAGAGCTGTATATATTACCTTTTCCAAAAAAGGAAATGCCAACATTCATCTAAATCTATTAGGTGAGGTCAAAGGAGAGAACAAGAGATGCAGCTGCAAAAACAAATAAATACAAATCAAATCTTAGCATCCTCCAGTAGATTAAAGCTCCATTTTCACAAATAGCATCTTTAATATTCCTACATACATTCCTTCTTTTATATAATTGTTTTGTAATGGATCTATTTAAACCTGGGAGAGGATCTGTGTTATCAGAGGTGAAATGCTAACATAATAATGAGTGTATTAGAGAAAAAAGGCAATCTTTTAGAAAACAATGAAGAAGAGGTGCTCTAAGATCTGCATCAGAGATTTTGGCAGTCAAACAAGTGGTTGCCTCCATATCTGCATTGGTCCCCATCATGTGAGTTTAAGGATGCACATTGCTGCTTTGTGCAGACACTGGTTAGAATATTTTCTCATTAATATAGAATTTACAGAATCGTGCTGCACATGTTAGCCAAAAATATAGTTATTAAAATAAAAGTCTGCAGCCATAGCAATGTGTCTGTAAGGTCAGTGTGCAAATAACAAAAAAAGAACCTTGTAGTTACGTGTTTGGTATGTCATCTAACACAAACATTCATTTACCACTTCATATTAATTCTCATATATA